>JANHGB010051027.1:59557-91926 GCA_026283785.1 Coracopsis vasa | reverse complement strand
ATAGCATTTTCCAATAGAAAGAAATAAATTCAAGTCTTTAACCATTAAGTAGCTTCTTACACCCAGAAAACCATCTCTGCAAATCTGTACCAGCAAGGCTAATTTGCAGTTCAATCTGCACATGAACTGTGCATCCTGTGAAGGAACCACAGCTGGCAGGAGGACTTGCAAAAGCTGAGATTTCCCTGCAGTAGATTCCTGCAGCCTCTATTCTGTGCAACTAACTAAAAACACCCCATATGATGAATGAGCATCCCATTTATGAGTCAGCTTCCCAGAAATCATGAGAGCTGTAAAGGCCTAAATCATAAAGAGAAAGGAAGTTCTGAAGTCTTTATGTCCATCTATTGGCTTTTGAACTGTAAACATCCATATCTGCAAATTTTCATTCATTTTTTAAAAAAACAAGCCAAACCAAAACCAAACCTGAGATTCAACACAAGCTCCAGAAGTAGAGTTTCTGAATAAATAATAAATCCAACAAGGTGTTTCTTTTTTGTTCTTTTGTTTGTCTGATGTTTTACATGCAGCTTTTTTCCTTTGTGCCAAGTCAGTCCTGAAATGCACGTTCCAGATACCAAGTAGCCACAAAGAACCTACCATTGGCTAAGCAGGATAGTCTATTTCTTCTTAAACAGAAGGAGAAATGCTAATTTTTATTAGAATGGAAAGCTATATCCATCTGGGAAAAAAGAAAAAAGAAAAGGGCTATGTTCAGGTGTTACTATGCATTTAGTTCTTGAGTAAGTGAAGAATGAAAGGGAAGACCTTGAGCTAAGCTGATAATCCTTCAGGATTGAAGCACTAGACAGCCCTGGAGACTTGTGAACATCACTGTCGTTCAAGACTTTGCAAGCAGTCAAAGCTACTCAAGGGCACTTTGACTGTAAATCTCTCCACCCTTATTTGCCTCTGTGGTCTCAACACAATTTCTAGGATTTTTTGCACAAGATGTACTGATGACAGTGGAAGTTCCAGAAGATAATGCCAATCCACACTTTGGCATCAGGGATTGGTGGTATTGCATAACTGATCTTTCAATATTGTGACTAATTTCTATGTCAGAACAACAGCTACTCATTGCAACAACTGAGGAAGAACGTGGGAAAAGTAGCAACAAGCACTGAACAACACACTGACACATGTCCTGCAGGCAGAGTGTTGGAGAGTTGATCCACCTACCAAATGTATGAGAGAAGCCCAGGCGCCTTTCCCGATTCTTCTTGTCTCCACATATGGAGCATCAAAGAGATGAACAAAGACTGTTGTTAACTGCATTTTTTGAGGAAAGAAAGTTACTCAGTTCAACAGAAATATCTTCTCCAAGATGCAGGATGGAGATGTTCTGATGTGTGATAACACTTTAGGATCAGCTTTCTGAAGAAACCTAAGAGGCTGAAGGAGAGTAAGAGACAAGGAAGCAATCAGATTTACTCATCTGCAATTACTCTGAGCAGTAGTGCTTTAGCTGTGGCTGTCTTTCCATGTTTTGTATCTGTACTGCCTGTAACCAGCACTGTTTATAGCCACAGATGATACAAGAGGATTTATAGCATCTGAATTGCTCTAGCGTGTTTTCAGATAGTTCAGCAATGACTATTGCCATTTACTTTGGATATGATTTTAAGTGACTTTGTTTCTTTTATGCACAGAGATAATGAGACCCAGGCTTTTTCCATATGGACTGGCAAGCAAGCAGTGATCAAGAGCATTGACGTTTACCACTAACCCCTCTCTCCCAGAAGCATGCTCCTAAATTGTCACTTCTGAAAATATTGTCCCAGTTAGAAAAATAGTGAGATCTCGGAAGCAGCTGAAGAGAGCCTGTGTATTTAATCCATAGTTAATCAGGAGCAGGAAAGCAGTAGGAGCCCAGTAACCTCCTGGATACGAGCAATGTTATGTCAGCTGAAAATTTGGCAGAGCTTGGCAAATTCTTAGTGGGGGCAAGGAGAAAAGCTCAAAAAGTTAGGGAAGAGGCATCCAGTAGAGTACAAAGAGGACACTGTATTTAATAAAAAAGGGAAACACAGAGCAGTGTAATTAAAAAAACAACAACACCATGCAAACACAAGTGAAATGAGAAAAAAACCCCACCAAATGCAAATTAAGCAAGTGTAACATGCTTGTGTGAAAAACTATACATATTTTATTTCATAGAATACCTGTGTAAAAGACTTCTCCTACTGTGTTTGATAAACTGTCTGTGTAGAAAAGTTCATATTAGGGTTATTTTGCACCCCCTTTACAAATCTACTCAAGCTAGAACTGCTGGCAGAACACTTCCCCTCATTGGCAGCAGCTTTCCTACCTGGCTGAACACAAATGGGGTTGACTTCATTCAGCACTCCAGCCAGGATCAGTGAAGAGGGAGCACTTCGCATCTGCATACAGGGCAAGTTCAAGAACGAAACCTGTGACACTGTAATTTTATCATCTCATAGCTTAACCTTTATTAAAAGTTGAAGAATGATGAAGCAGTTCCGGAGGTGTCCATGGGAAACGCTTCTCAACCACAGGGGATAAAACTGAATGAAATGAGTTTAGAAACTGAGAAGAATTTGGCCTTGGCAGAAGGTGGACTAAAATCAGGGACTGGCACCCTTTCAAGGATGTTGTGCCAGTCAGTACTTTTCCTGCCCAAATTAGAGGTTAAGCATGCTGGTAGGAAGCTGACGGGAGCCAGACACACTGCTTCTCAGCCAAACATGCCATTGATGAGGGGTTCAAACCCCTTAGGAGGCAGGGTTGGGAACTGCTGCATCTCATAAGAAACCGGACTTACAGATCTCAGACTGTGTTGGCCCTGCTAACAGAGCCTGATGTCTTTCCAATAAAATATGC
The DNA here is from genome assembly GCA_026283785.1 of Coracopsis vasa. Lineage (NCBI taxonomy): Eukaryota > Metazoa > Chordata > Aves > Psittaciformes > Psittacidae > Coracopsis > Coracopsis vasa. The sequence goes on along the minus strand of JANHGB010051027.1, from coordinate 89,082 downwards.
TTGTGTACCACCTTTGCCACTTCAGTGTGTGCGAACTGGGATAGAGGTAACAACAGTGAAGATGTGTCTAAAAGAAATGGAGACTTGCAAGGCAGCCCTATTTCTTCAAAATCTTTCTCCCTCTCTTCGTTTTACATACATATAAATTCCCATATGTACACTTAGTGTGCTTCGTTTCTATTGCTCTGCAAAGTTATTCTTCATTCCTTTCACAAAGCTGTAGTTAGGAGCCCAAAACTGAGTTTCTCACTCTGACTCTTGCAGATATTTATCTCACACAAACTGGATACCTACAAATTAGATAGCGAAACAGCAAAGTCTCAAAGGTAATGAAAAGGAACAGTTACCTCCAGAGAGGGCTTATCTCACAAGTTATGTGAGATTTAGACTTGTCTCTAGGTTTGGTGTCCAAGAGGGTTGAGATGAACTGTTCTCTGTTTCAGTTCATTGGTGTTGAAGAAGTATGGGGTTGGTTTCATATAAAGCAAGCCAGCTTGTTTGAAGGCTGGTACGGGCTTCACCTCTAAAAGTCATTTGGTTCTTTCCTTCACAAGAATGAACACTGGAGCTTGTGGGATACTTTTGCACATGCTCAATTTGCAGGCTATCAGAAGAATAGCTGAAGTCACTGTAAAGTTGCAGTCTGAGAGTAGTAACTTTTAGTTGCTTAAAGTTCTTGCCCAATTGTACTTCTGTTTTCTTTTGTGTGTTTGCTTTTCTGGGAATGGTTAGAGGGTTATAAGGGTTATGTTCCTGGCTGTTTACTACAGAAGTTGGTTCCCATTCTGGTTTCTGAGCTGACAGGATGCACTTGCTATTTTCAAGTATTATTTCTGCGGAGAAAGATAGAAAGAAAAAAAAAGAAGAAGTAGAAGAGTCTAGAAACCTTTTTGGGAAATGAAAAGAGAGTGTTGCACACTCTGTGTTTTAGCAGTTGAATTCCTGAGGAAAGCACCTGATACTGGAGAAAGTGGAAACAATGAACTTGATACAGCCATACATAGAAATGCAATGTGAATTTAACTAAGGGTAAAAATGGCAAATAGCTGAACTTTTGTGTCTTCTGTTCTGACCTCTGATTAGAAACAGCCAGCTGAGCTCTCTGTGCAGCAGACTTGCCTAAACATTCCTAAAACACATGGGGCCAGCTTTGTCACTCCTCTGTTTATTGTTGTTTATACCCGTCATGTATGCAGGTGTGTTTTTCACAGCTAAGAGTTCACAATTTCATATATCCAGATGTAGACCGTATATAAAAAGATCCATATCAGGACATTCTAGGTTTAAATCAGTATCAGTTTAGATAATTTTCTTTCTTTCCATTCTCTTCTAGTTCCTGTGTCTCTCTTCCAGCATAACCACAGAATGCTGATGCCAGAAGCCATATGTCTTCACTTTGAATATTTTTAAGTAGTCTACAGTCCCCTTTGGTTTATTACTTCTGACTGATCTTTGTTTTCAGAGCTATTCATCAGTTTAAAAATAGATGGGTGTGTTACATTCAAAAATCCCAATGAAGGATGACTGCTTTGATCTTTTCTTATTCAAAAATGTGCTAAATAATAATTTTTCATATGGTGTAACTCTCTAAGACTTGCTTAACATAAGTATTTATCCATTTCTGAGCAGTTTGATATTCCAGTATGTCATTTTGTTAGTGAAAATGAAGTTCAAAAAATACAGGTCAAACTAAAACCTCTTGCTGTTGCCATTAACATATTTTTGGCAAGTTTTGTCTTTGCTAATGTAGTTTGGATAAATTCAAGGCTCACACTTACTTACATTTTAGATTCACTTTTGGGGTTTTTTTTAAAGGTAATCTCTGGAATCTGAAGGCCATCACCAATAATATTATTTCTGAAGTGGTTAGACCTAAGATGAAACATCTATTCTTTTCTTATTTTGTACTCTAAATCCCTTTCTAACTCCAAATGAAAAGGTACTGGGGAAGAGAATGAAAATACAGTTAGTTTATTTTTCATTCACTTGAATGTTTTGGGGATTCTGCAATTAGTAGTCCACAAGGCTGCAGAAGTATATATGGCATTTAGGAAGGTTATTGCAACTGTCCCCACCAGAAGCTGAGTTAAGCAAATGAGAAGATGTCTCAAGAGGATGTCTCAGCTCACGACTGTTGGGTGGGCTGTAGCCTGTAATCCCAGCTGCACAGGACGGGGGGCTATGTTGGCTGTATGAAAAAAGCAAGGGATTTCTTCACCTGTCTTCAGTTTGAACAGTACTTCCAATGACCTGGTAGATGTTGAGTTTCCACCTGAAAACTTGTCACCCCACCAGCCAATTGCTTGCATCTACAGGTATCCAGCCCTTGGAAACCTAAATTGTAACCTACTGAGTGATGAACCAGGAGTTATTGAATCATTTGAAAATAAGTTCTTTCTATGCCTAAATCGAAGATTATCCCAAAATTGTCCTGACAGGGCTTTGTGGTCTTTTACTATTGCCTTTTCCCACTATAGCATGGTGTCCTGCAGTGCTTGAGATGCTTTGTTTTCCTCGAAGCAAAATGTTGGATGGTTGAGTCATGTTCTGTCTGTAGTGGATGGGTAAACAGTGGCTTTAGCCTGAAAAACAGGAAAATGAAGCTAGAAACAAAGGTTTACGAATTATTAAGTTAGTGAAGCCCCAGAACAAGGTAAGGATTTTGGGGTTTCCAAGTATTAGAGGTTTTAATAATAGATTGAACAAATATTTCATAGGAAGTGTGTTCTGGTGGTGGATTGGGACCTCCTGAAACATCTCTGAGCTCTGCTTTCAAAGAACTCTAAATCTATGCTGAGTCCTTGTGTTATCAATAACCATTCAAGTAGCACCTGTGCCAAGCATTCAGAAAAGTTCAGATGTGTTTGGACACTTGGGCAAGTCATTATGGGCCCTAGGGCATTTATAATATAGGAAGGTTCCCAAAACATCACTCCCTGGTAGCAAATACTTAATATAGTATATGCAGGAAACAGTCTGAGTCTGTCTCAGCAGCTGCTTCACATGATTACAGGGTTGTAGGTATTTATATCATTATTAAGTGGCTGTTTGTGAACAAAAGAGGTAAAGTCTTACTTTATAAATGGAAGAGGCCTTTCCTTGCCCTTATAGCAGCCCACAATAAAAGCATCAAAAATGAAAAGACAGACATCATGTGCAATGGGTTCAGTTTTACAGTGGCTTTGAGAAAAGATAGCAAGAGGGAAAAATAGGCTTTGAAATAGTTACAATGAAAGCTTGGGAGTGAAGAGAGCTCAAGAGACAAAACAGCACTTAGAAAAGGCTATTTAGGTGAAAACACTGGTGGGGGAAAGCCTTGTTTCAAAGACCTATGCCAAATCTGCAAGAGAAGCCAAGTTTAATTGTCCAGAAAGTAAGTTCTGGTGTAGACACACTCAATAATCTTGTTTTCTTTTTGGTAACCAAACAGTGGGACGATTTGGCACACCAGCTCTGCCACGTTGACTAGACTTACAACCAAACAGAATACTTTTCTGGTTGGAGGCAAGACTTGCTGTCTTTGCGGATATCAGCTGCAGCTCTTAAGGAAAGCTTTTTATGAAGGTAAAGAAATAGCAGTTAGTGCTTTTTTGCCAAGCTAGACTTACTTGGGAAGTCAATAGACTAAATCTCCACTCTCTTTGTCTTACTGATTTAGCGGAGTGAAATCACCTCTCAAAAGTGTGCCATACCATGGTGTTTCCTGAATCTAGAGACCCTTTCTAAATCTATACATCCACACTGCAAAAAAACCAAATTGTTCCTGCTCTCCCATTGTGTAGATCAAAGTGAGGATAGTGTTCCCAGGGACATATTGGCAGCTTACTGTTTTCCAGGTGTGTACTACATTCTTCCTTAGTCCCTTTGGGCTAGCTATGAGCTGGACAATTATGCTGCAGAACAATACATGCACTGAGGACCAGTAGTCAAGCTCGGTAGTACTCATGCAAGCTTTATGCAGATATTGATTTTGCACAATATTGCACGTGTTTGGTAGGCTCCAGCTGGACCTAAACTCTCCCTTGCTCCCAAAGCAATGGAACAAAATCCTATTAAAGTGTTTTCCTATGAGGTGAAAAGCAAGGAGACAACTGCACTTTCATTTTCCCTGCATATTTCTAATGTAAGATAGCTGCAGAATTTACATATGGAAGAGTGCAAGGAAAAGATGTGACTCATAATTTAACTTCATGGGAAAGGAGGGAGAGTGTTATTCTTCAGGTTGTCACAAATGCAATACTGTATTTAATTTCCATCTTTCTTACCTGTATTGTACAGAATGAAAAAGGCAATATCAATTGTTGCAAAGAAACAAAACACTACAAAGTATAGCAGTATAAAGTCTGACTGATCATATTCCAAATAATGTTTTACATCTGATTGTATATGTTATTACTTTATCTTGTGAAAAAAAAGGAAAAAAAAAAAGGAAAGAGAAATAAATCAAAGTAGGAAACAGAAAAGAGCCATGGGAAACAGATGAATGATGACATTCAAAGAATGGCATGAAAAGCTGAAGAAATGCTACACAAAGCCAGGAAATTGTCATTTTGCAGCAATGGCATTTATCTGTGATCGTCTTCAGTGCTGTTTCACCGCATCCATCAATGAAGGACACACAGATGTCACCATGAGAAATTCACAATTTGAATCAAGTTCCACAGCAAGCAATGGAAAGACATTGATTGCCTCCAGAGCGCTTTGGATCAGGCTCTTTCCATATCCTGGCTCATTTTGGCTCAGAACCTGAAATCACTGTTTTTCTTTCTAATAGCACTTTCCACTTCTGTAGTGAATTGCATCCATAGAGCTCAGTGAAAGTTCAGAATATTTCCTCTTATGAGTTCTATTAATACCGAGCAAGATAAGGACCTTCCAGCTTGAAATACAGGCCTTCAAACACAGGTTTTGTCTTGAAACACAGGTCTTGAAATATAAGTCTACAGAGGGTGGAACCAAGGATGTATAGCCAGGGGGGAATACAGAGAAATTATCCCAGCATTCAGGGATCAAGTTAGGAAACCTAAAGTCCTGATAGAATTAAATATGGTCAGGGATGTCAAGGGCTACAAGAAAAATAGGGGGACTTATTACTAGGGCATGTAAGGATAAGACAAGGGATAATGGCTTTAAACTAAGACAGGGTAGATTAAGATTAGATATTAGGAAGATGTTCTTTCTTGTGAGGGTGATGAGACATTGGCACAGGTTGTCCAGAGAAGCTGTGGTTGACCCATCCCTGGAAGTGTTCAAGGCCAAGTTGGATGGGACTTGGAGTAACCTGGTCTAGTGGGAGGTGTCCCTGCCCATGGTGGCGGATTGGAACTATATGAGCTTTAAGATCCCTTCCAGCCCAAACCATTCTATGATTCTATAATTCCATGATTCCATGGTACTATGATTCTAACCTCTACTAATCTCACCATTCAGAGCCAGCTGAAAATTGTAATTAGTTTTGAATAAGAAATTGTAACATGCTGAAATGTTTTCTCATTCTGACTTAGAACAATGCATTTCTTATGAAATAAATATTCTAAACCACAATAACCTAAGAGGTTATTGAAATTTTGAAATGCAAAGTCAGAGGTTATTCTTCAATTTCATATTTTACTTATGAAATGAGGTTTTCTTTTTTTGTACATGACAGTCAACATCTATCCTTAATTACCACCTGAAATGCAGGCAGTCATTGCCTGTAACACATAATAACATGATAGAAATATGACTGAAAAATTCACTTTGTGTGTTGGTTGGTATTTTTTTTTTTCCAGGATGCAGGGGAGCTGTTCTGTACTCACATAGTAACAAATAAAATACTTTTCTTTTTTCCCTCTTTTTTTTAAATCGGTATCTCTCTTTCTGTTACAATGAAATTTTTTGATCCTTTAAGACAGGACAGCACACTATGAAAACTAAAGGCAATCAAGTAAAAAATCCCCCTTGAGCCCCAAAAGTAGTATGAAAGTTGTTCTGCTATATGGTTAAGGAATGGAAAAATTCTTGTGTAGAGCAATATGATAGTGGCTTCTTCTGGGAAATATGTCCTGGATTATAAATAAGTAAAAAAATATTTTGAATAGACAAGCAGTGACTTATAGACAATGAAGATAAAATATGTCTGCAGAAATATAGACAGCAATGAGCATGCAAGACGTGTGTGTGTACACGCATGCGGGTTGCCTTTGCTCCCTGAGAAGGGACTTCCAAACCCCCAAAGGTGAGTCCAATAAAAGAAAACAATAGTACTGCTATTTTAGCAACAAGAAACAAGAAAAATGCAACTCCAGCTTGATGCATGAAAAGACCTTTTATCTCTCCTTCCATCCTGATATCATAGCCAAGCATCATGATGAGACTTTCACTTCCAATGCAACAGTACACTCCAAAATGGATTCCAATGAGGTTGTCTTGATTCATTAAAAATAGCCATGTGCTGAAGTGGAAGAGGGTTTGTTCTAAAGCCTGCTGAAGTCAATAGAAGCTGACTTCAATTGCCTTTGGATCTGGGCCACGATTATGACAGAGGCACCATGAGGTCACAGTTTAGCAACTTTGTTCTAAAGGATAAAAACTAAAATGTTCCAACTCTCGTGGGTTCCTTATTTAGCTGGACAGTTTACATCATGAACTGAATTCGCTATCCTTTTAGTTGAGAGGATGTTACTCAGTCCTCAAGCTAGAAAAGACTGTGGTTGTAGTGGTTAGGGCTGCCTCTAGAACAGTGAGGGGTCTCGGAAAGCTCTGAAGGTTTCTTCATAAATTACAGCAGTGCATCTCAACTCCCTTCTTCAGCTGCCACTACAGACGGCCTGGACAGGTTCAGTAACTGCATGCCACCTTAGCTGCGATTGCAGAGATCATCTTAAGGGCTTACACCAGTAGTTCAGCATTCAGCCCTTCATAGCAGCTTCTTTGTAAAAGATTTTTTTTTTTTTTTTGATTTACAATAAAGAAGTAAACATCATAGATCACATATTGCTGGTGTCCTGCCTTTGCACATTGGCCTTTAACTATGCAAAGGGAGCTCGTACTAGTTTGCTGGATAATTCCAGGCTGGTAAGATGTTACTTCTGCTTCTGTCCCACACCCATGTTGTAAGTTATGTGTACTTCAAGGTTGCCCATAAGGGAATGTTTTTCTGAGCCCAAGGATGGGGTTTGTCATTATATTGTGCAGTAATGCCACTGAGTTCTGGGCAGTGCAAGGTGCAAGTTGCTCTCTAGTGATTCTCCCAGAAGGGCAGCTCAGATGTGTGGGAGATTGGTGACAGGTTCAGGATGAAGCAGATGAAATATGTTAGTGGGGTCTTGCTTGAATTTAAGTCTGATTTTGACCCAGTCTGGACCAACATACAGCCTCACATACAAACCATGTAAAACCTTTCCCTGAACTTTTGCATGAAGGTTTGGTTAGCTTAAGTTAAGAGCCTCAAAATATTCAAAATATTAGCATGGTTAAATGTTCAAAATGTCAAATGGTTAATTTAAGAGCCTCAAAATACTCAGATGTTAGAAAAATCTATGAAGAACTATTACAAATGAAGCCATGACCAGAAAATGGGTCCCCGTTGCCTCTCTGGAAAAAAAAAATACTATGGTGAGTTTCTTTTTATTCTGCAACAGTTGCAAAATCTTAAGAAATAAAATAGAAAGGAAGAAAATGTTGTGGGCTAGATTTGCCTGTACAGAAGTCCAATATAATTAATGGTCTAGTCTTGTGACACTGTGACTTAGATGTTCTGACTGAAATAGCATCATCATAATCAGAAATATCTTAAAAAAATGTTTCTAACAGCATCAGGTTTTGAGAAATATTTAGCACCTTATAAAAAGAGATGTAAAATCAAGAGAAGTTTATTCCTGGGAAAAGGTAACATGAAACTTTGGTATGATCAGAAATTTATGAATTCAATATCTCTACAACAGACCCCTCTATCTATCTTAGGCTTATACATTTCCCAGCAGAATTATTTGCTCTCTGTTAGCCTTGATAGATACAGTCCTCTGGTTGCAGCAGTCTGAGCTCTGGCATTTCTGATGAGTCCTGCTGCTAAGGATGCTTGTCAGTTCTTATCCTGGATCGAAGCTTATGTCAGGAAGTATTTTGCACCAGCACTATTAAAAAGGTAGCTTGAATTAACTAATATTAGCTAAATAAGTAACACAATTTTTATTTTCTGTACATGAAGTGAATCTTTCATGGACAGTAAAGTTTTTGTCCATTCTCACTGAATAAACAGTATTTTTAGTCTATTATCTCCCATCATTATTGTAATGTTACTCAATAAAACTAAATGCTTTATTTGTTCAGCAGGGTGACAGTGTATTTCCTTAACAACACAACATCATTGTGTGCTTTAGGAAACAGCTGCACAAGCCAGTAGAGTGATGACACATACTTGGAATTTTCTCCATCTCTCAACCACATTTTGATGAATATCCCATGAAATGAATAAAAGCTATCTGCTGTAAATGTCAGGCAGGTGCTATGCAGCTGCACAACAAACACGGAAAGACTATTTCATGAGAATCTATCTGCTGTATCTATCTCTTCATGTCTCCATCTCTGCACTGTGTCTACCCATCTACATCTTTTCTGTCCATTCTGCCTAAATCTCATCTCTAAATCTATTTAGGTTTTATTATCCACTTGCTGCTATTTAAACCCAGGTTTTACTTCCTTCTGTGGCTATGTTATTTCACCCCTTTTACTAAGGACATTAAATACAGCTATTTTTTTACTTTTGATGTTGGTTGGAATGTCTTATTAAGGGATATTCAGGAATGTCAGCTCACCAGTAGGTATCATTCAATTAAAATACTCCTCAAAGTGGGACTGACTTCTGAATTTTGAATATCTGACCATAACAGATTATACAGTTCTTGCAGCACAGAGAATTTTTAAAAGAAGTTTTGCCTTCACATTGCACTGGGTAAGTGCAAAGAGGCATTTTAATACCATCTTCTCAAAGGTTTCCTGTCAAGGTAGGTATGTTTGGTTCAGCTGGCTGACAGACAGCATGTGCTTGCTTCAGTGAACTTTGATGCTATGTACAGCCATCTCCAGACTTTCAAAAGAACAGATAGGACTAGGAGAGTGTTGGTGTGTGCTGTCCCTGTGGCTCTGCTTGGCACATGCTGGTGATCAGATGGGGGGCGGGGGGCTCACTGTCCACAAGCTTACTTTTCTCTCCACTGTATCTGGAATATGGATGGGCTAACACTTTCTAAAATGTGCTTAAAATGAGATTCATCTACTCAAGATCTATTCACATACCATGAACTTGTCTATTGCACCTAATATAACTATGTGGATATTTGTGTATTATGATATCGTATCATATCACATCAAATCAAATAATGTAGTAGAATAGAATATAGTATAGTGTAGTATAATATAATATAGTAGAAATTAATATAATATAGTAGAATAGACTATAACAGGACAGGACAGGACATGAACAGAATAGAACAGAGCATGAACATGAACATGAACATGGAGTATGAATATAGTGTATCAGTTGGCAGGGACCTACTACGTTCATTTTTCCAACTGCTTATGCACCTGTTCTGTATATTCTAGTGCATAATATGTATGTTCATGCGTGTGTATGTATGTCTGTGTATAAAGCAGAGCCACCAATGTTGCATGTAAATCCATAGTATCAGCTTGGATCCGTGTGATTGCAAAATTGGGAAGAGTGGCTAATACACTAACTTGTGCAGCAGTTCAGAGGGTTCTTGACTGGCTGGAGAAATGGTCCAAAAAGGATTTATGAAGTTCAACAAAGTGAAATTCCAAGTTCTGCAACTGAGAAAGAATGACCTCATGTGCCAGTACACACTGGGTGCCAGCCAGCTGGAAAGCATCTTTGCAAAGAAAACCCTGGGTATTAGTTGACCATAAACCAGCAATGTGGACTCATGGCAAAGGTCAGCAACATTCTGGCCTGCATTAGAGCTACATTACCAGTAGGTCAAAGGAAGTGATTCCTCCTCTCTATTCAGCCCCTAATATCACATCTAGAGTGCTTGGTTCAGTTCTGAGCTCTCCAGGACGAGACACATGTACATACTGGAACAGACCCACAGAAAGACCACAAAGATGATGACGTGGAGCATCCAATATCTGAGGAAAGGTTGATCCAGCCTGGAGAAGAGAAGGCTTACAGGGAATATTGTCAATTTGTATAAATACCTGTTCAGAAGATATAGCCAGACTCTTCTCAGTGGTACCTAGTGAGAGGAAAGAGAAAATGGTCACAAATAGAAATACTGAAAATTCTATTAAACATCAGAAAAATCCTTTTTTTAATGTGACTCTGTTTGAACACCAGAACAGGATGCTCAGAGAGGTTGTGATTTCTCCATTCTTGGTGATATCTAAAACCTGACAGGACACAGCCCTGGGAAACCTGCTCTAGCTGATCTTGCTTTGAACAGGGGGTAGGACTAGGCGATCTCCAGAGTGTATTACATCTTCAACAGCTCTGTGATTCTGTGAATATGTGATTCTGTGGATTGGAGTGTCCAGAATTTCTTATTTGCCCAGCATTTTGCCTTTATTCTCTGTCAGTCACATTAGAAGCCTGGAAGAAGAAACCTACCTCAAATGCACTCAGCAGGCTTCTAGAACCACTGACATTGTCAATTCAGTGCCCAAGAGATGCAGGCACATGGACTGTCTTCCCTGTCGCTCCATGCTGTCTCCAAAGTGCCCCATTAGTACTTATCTTTTTCATCTTTTTGCACAAAGGATTTTATCCAACAGTTATATTATGGAGATTGTATTATCCTCATGCTTTCTTTTCAATGTTACTGAGCTAATGCAAAAATAATGCAAAAATGTTGGTCTCCAATCCAGACTTCAAAGTGCACAAAGTTTATTCATCAGACTAATTCATGAGCTTTACTATTATGATGATCCTATGAGTACGAAAAATTCAAAGTCCGTTTTAAGCTCTCTTACTTTGGTTTTACTGGCATTGACGATTTGCACTTAAAAACCTTGCCACAGAGAAGAATAGCTGAGGTTTATATTTCTGTCTTTCCAAAAGAAGAAACAGCATTTAGGTGAACCAATGTTCAGTTCTAGTACACACCACTCGAAAAGCAAGCTATTCTTATGTGAAACAAACAATAAAGGCATGGGCCCTTTTATCTCTGACAGGGTAAAAGCTGGATGAATATAATAGTTGCCTGACTTAACCTAGACTAAGCCTCATGTATGTTCATATTACAGACATATGAGAATCTTTGCTCCCTGAATAGATTTCTAAAATCAATTTCTTTAAACTTCCAATGCACATAAAGAAATATGTATGGTTTTTGTTATTAGTTCCTGAGTGTTAGATTTCCATTAGATAGAACTGATAATAAGCATAGGATTAAGATATGTTTTAAAAAAGTAGAGAACTAAGACAGTTCTATAGTAATTAGAGCTGAAATATAATTTCTATTTATTTGTTATCATAGAGGACACTACCTGTGTTTATTTGCTTCTCACATAAAACAAGAAATCAGCCTCATTAAATCAAGGAAACAGCATGATTTCTTTTAGTCTGTATCACACGATTTGTAGGTAAATCCTATGTTCTTCATTAGAGTTTATGAGACAAAATTCACCAAACTAAGAGCTGAAATTAAATGCTTTCCTATTATGTCTGGTTTTCCTTTTCTTTTTAATTTTGTTTATTTTGTATATTTTGAAAACTGAGTATAGTTGTCTACTTTTATGCTCCCAATGAAAAGGAGGTTTGATTTACTTGCAAAGATTTCAAGCAGAAGTGCTTGGTAAAACTTTCAGTCATATTCTGCTAACAAAAGAGTACTCTACCTGACAGATAGAGAAAAGGAGCAGTTATTTATGCCTTTTTCACTCCCCAAATGGACTAATTTCATACCTTACTCCAGAATATGAGTCTGTCAACAACACAACTTGTCTTCCAAGCTCTCTGCTGGTTTCAAAGTGTTCAAGATAAAGAATCATAGAATAATATGCTACAGTCTAAACCAAGCATGTAAAAAAATAACTCTGCAAATCTAGGCTTTGAATAGCTCTTTTTCTTTGGAATAGCTGCATGCTTTACAGTAAGTCTCATCTGCAAGTGATATGAGACTTTCTCAAAGGAGCAGTAGTTATGTCCATCACAGATTTTGCACCCTTCCAGAGCAGATTGTAATCCCAATGTCATGACTATTCTATTCTCTACATTTATCTTTCTCAAAGTGGATACCATTTCCAGTAACTGACAACAGCATTGAAGCAACCAAAAGAAATTAAAGTTGCTCTGAATCATTCAAAGGAAAGAATAGTATCCAGTAAAGAGTATGGAATCAGAGAGAGTATATAGGAAACAGCTTAAAAGAGGTAATACAAACTACCCATTTTTAAGGCAAAATTCTACCTACCTACTCACTGTGCTTAATAACTGTTTGCCCCACCTGTATACAGACTTTTAGGATGCTATATCAAAATTGGCAAACTAATGGTATTTGCCTCTCAGCACAGTCAGAAAACGTCATGCAATATTTTAGTGCTGCAATTTAAACCCACAGTACTGGTTCTATCCTTGGTGTGAATGAAAAAGAAAATTAAAACCAACTAGCACCACACATTTCTTTCCCTTTTTCAGTAAGCTGCTGATTGCTGATATAGTTTATTTTTTATTTGCACTTAAAAAAAAAAAAAAAAAAGACCTTCCTAGGTCTTTATCTTCAAATTCCTGGTCAGAGTTGTCACTAACTTCTGGACCTTCTCCAGAAGTGCCTTGTTTCTCAGGAATACATGTAGAACTAAGCTCTGGCTAAAGTCACATTTTATTTGAAGTGGAAAGGATTCCATCACATCTTCCATACAGTACACCTGCTTATTATTACCAGTGTGATGTTATCCCTTTTGTAATGTATGCCACTGTCACCTTAAGTTCAGTGTGTGATCCACTGTAGTTTCAAGAGCTTCTTCTATAACCAGTTTATTTACTGATGTATTTGTACTTCAACTTTGTTTATTTCTTGCAGTCCCATGTTTCTCACACAACCTTGCTGAATTGTGTCCCATTTATTGCATGCAATTATTCAGTTTCTTAATGTCATTCTCGACATAAAGAATATGTTTAATTTATCAAAGTAATTATGAGTTCTAATCCTGCTGCATACTGTATTTGCAATTCCAGATTGCATTTTACATTCATTTCTTTCTTAAGAGTGAAGTACTGAAGAGGTAACCAAAATTTAGCCTCTTGCTGTTAAGTTCATATATTTCATATAGTTGATATTTGAGGTAGAACTTGTAACTAAGATTATTCTTTATTACAAGTAAAGAGAAATTAAGAGGCAAGGGAGAAATCTTGTGAGGGAGTGGAAGGAGCCTCTTCTGTTCTTGTTTGCAAGGCTGCTGAATACATTATTGGATCCCTTAAATTAGAAGGTTAAATCAGTCCCTAGGGTGGCCACTCTTCCTTATACTCACTTTGCTGTTCATCTTTCTTGTGCCTGAAGACTAAAATTAAATTAAATGTACCCAGCTTTGAATTTTCTGTGTTCTGCTGTATTTCTTTCCCAAAGATGCCCTTTCCTCCTTCTGTTATTACCCTGGAGACTTTCAGCAGGTCTCTCTCCCACCAGATTCCACATTTCAGAGTGAACATGTGCATCCTGCGTCATATAAGGCAAAATACTTTACACATATCTACAACTGATTCAGTCATTTCCTTCTTGCCCCTCTTATGACCCTATTATGAATACCTCCTCCCCCTTCAGGAAACCCAAGTTCTCTAAGTTGCACCATCTGTATAGCCATATATTTATCTTCAGGATGTGTCTGTCCTTGCTCAGGCTTTTACCCTCTCTGATGGGATTGATAAGAACACCAGCTGAGGTGCCGATTCTCTCATCATCACTTCAGGAGCCTTGCTGTTTCTTAAGGTTTTCTCTAGCTTGTTCCTAGAGTGGTACCATTAGCTCCCAAGTGAATGAGCCGCATGGAGGAGGTGTCAGATGGCTGAACGAGCCTTGGCAAAGTTGTGCAACAGTTCTGGTTTGGGCAGAATCTCTCCATAAGCATTAGGTCATGAGCACAAATGGATGTTTCTGTTACTGAGAGAAGTGAGTCACCAACCACTACCACCTTTCATTTTCTTTTGTGAGCAGGGGTCATGAACCACTTAGCTGTCAGAGCATGTGGTTTTTCTTCCTTCAGCACTGCAGTTGGTTTCCCACTCATCGCCAAGACAGTTTACTACTTTTTTTAAAGCTTGATAGATCGCCAGCTGAGGCTGAAGCTCCATCTGCCAGCAATAGTAGATCACAGCCAGCTTTCTCTCTGTGGAGAAATGTGTTCCTTTCTCTTCACTGGGGCTTCTGCAGACCTCAGCTTCTTTGTTCTTGGACTCTCCACATCTAGTATGTCTATGAAGTCTTTGTGTTCCCTCGTGCTTCTCAGCTCACCCTCCCTTCCTGTAATTCTGCTGTTTGATTTCTAGAAAATTATACTTCCTGGCTCTCTGGATTCTGCTATAAACCACATTGACTGAAAATCCAGACTGTGACCCATATAAAAGCATCTACGGTTGGGATCCTAGTCTGGACATAACTCCTGTGAGGGCAGGTAGAGGAAGAGATGGCTGCTGAGTCAGCTCTAGCAAGGAGAAATTACTCAGCCTCATTACCCTATTTTCCATAGCCCTGTAAACTCCTTGAATCCTAGTTTATTCCAATTTCCTTATGAAGTATTCTCTTGTTGCCATTTGCTGCTGATTAAGTGATTCCAACCTTTCTGTGGGAAAGCGGATTTCTAAGTCCTTGATTTAATACTTTAAAGCTGAAACTGAATTTTAAATCAAAATGTGATGCCCTGTCAGCTGATGACCTGAAGAGGATTTTAGTCACATTTTACTAATCAGCATTTCTCAAGTAGTAGCTAACCCTCACAAAGGATGCCTCTGAGCCACCGCAGTTAAGATCAGATTAATAGTGCTTAAGCACAATGGGCTGTCCAGGTCCCCACTCACTTCTGGGATGGACTTCTCCATTGAGCTCAGCAGCAGCCCTTCTGCGTATCTCCAGGGCCGTGCCTAAACTCCCGGTCTGCTCCTCTGCAGCTCCTATGTAGGCATCTTTTGTGAGGCAAATAAAGAAAACCAAGGTTAATAGGTTTTGGCAGGGGATGTGAAGGGATGTGAAAGAGGCAGTTGATTCCGACTTAGGCTAGTGGGTTAGTGGTACTGGGATTTTTTATACTTATTTTGGTAGTCTTCAGAACAGGCTGATTGTTAGTCAACTAGTATTACAATTTTGTTCTAAATTGAAAGTCCTTTCAAAGAGACACCTGTGAGCCAGGTGTTACTTATTTCTTGATAGAAAAAAAATTAAATTAAACAGACTTGTTCTAGAAAATCTTCTGAGAGTTACTGCTAAAGAGCACAGCGTAAGGCTAGGGCTATTATTATTTCAGTTGGAAATCTCAGCCAAGTACTTTGAAAGGTTCTTAAATCTCAAATTCTTAAAAATCCACCCAGGTCTTTCATCCATCATCTGAAAAATGGAGATGTGATGACAGAGGAAGGTGTGGAGAGACTGCAAGAAAAAGTATGAAAATGGCAAAGCTTATTTTTCCAGCTTGCTTTGTGGCTATTCTTCTACATGAAAGCAGAGTTATGTCTATGGTATGATAGATTTTCCAGAACAAGATGCAGTATGTAGTATCCTGCTTTTTCCTGCTGTCATATTTTAATTCTTGATGAGCATTAGTATATTTTCATCTGCTTAAGTCTGACAGAGGTTTTTTAAGTGCTCTGGTTATCACAAACCTATCAGTAATCTCAGTATACATTTGAGCAAAGGACCAGAATAACTGTTGCTAAATGTTATTCATCATAAGCAGCAGGCAGAAAAAAACCCCAATATTCTATTTTAATTCCATAAAAAAATAGTTACCATTTTGTTATATTTTTAACTTAAAAGTATTGCTGCATCCTCAAGCTAACTCCTCTCATTCCTCCTTTTATCTTTTATGTTTGTACTCTAAATGCAATTTCTGATACAATTTCACTTTCCTTGTGCTTGTCCTACCAGATTCCTGATTTTCAAATCAGGAGGAGAAAGGTAACAGGAGTTTTCCTGGATTTCCCCAAATATGGTAAAACAGCAGCATTATTCCAGCTTTTAAAAGAAACTACTGTGTATACTTGTCTTGGTTCAGCAACTATTTTTTTTTTTCTCTTAAACTTATTCCAGATATTTAATATGTTTTTAATTTAATATAATCTGTCCTTTTTGCGTTAGTGACACTGTTCAGGTTCTCTGAAACTCTCCACAGTCCTAACAAAATACTAGTTTCAGTACAGATGCACTGTCCTTTTTTGGAATTTTTCTGTTTTGTCCTCTCCTGGTTCATTTCGGCCACTTTGACCCTTAATTCGTAATTTCCTTAAGCAAGTCCTTTTTCCGCCCCCACCCCTTTTCCTGTCGTCTGGTTATACACAGTTTTCACCTCCACCCTTAGCTCCATAACACAGACTACCTTGTTGGGGAGGAATACCTGCCGCTGCTATGTACAGAGGTGATCTGTAGCATCACCTCTGTACACAGAAGTAAACCAAAGCCAACATCTTGCCATGACACTCAGATGACGTAGAGGTGGTTGCATGTGGCAACTGGGGTTTTGGACCTGTTAGTCCACTATATAGTTATATTTATTACTGAGAGTTTATTGAAAATGTTATAGCTAAGTGCCATACATCCATAAATTTGAAGGAGCAATGCTACCTTCACTTTCTTACAGTTCAGTCTCCTACACACTTAAAGTTGATTGATGACCTTCATGAAGGTAATTAGAGAGATTTATGCAATGCTGCTTCAGTTGTCATGAGGTAATGTCAATAGCTGAAGCAACATCTTTCCAGATGCTTTTGATATGTAAAATGTGCAGTGTTTCGACATTCTTTCTCCTGGAATTTCACAAAAATCATAAAAATATGTAATCTACAGCTGATGCTGGCATGACTCTAGCTTAGAAATCATTTGAACCACGTATGAGGGATACAAATACAGGCCAGCTGCATTTTGCCATTGTTCTAAGTGTAACCAAATTCTCAGCTCATTTGGTTTTTAACTTTTTGTTAGGCTCTAACATTCATCACGAAGTCAATCTTGAATATATTTAACATGCACCGAGTTTCTGTTTCAAGGACAAGAGTGATTCAACTTTGAAGAGCACACATGTAAAACTGAAGACTGGATTTCCATCTGGTGGGTATGCTTTTATTCATTTTGGAATTTTGAATAATTGCAATAAAATACATTGTACATTTGATGACAGAATAACAGAAAAACATATGAGGAAGCAGACATCTCTATATCTGAAAAAAAATATAAGTCAAGACAGAATTGCTAACAAATGCCTTTTTTTCTTTGCCCATAAGGCCAACACCATCCTGGCCTGTATCAGAAACAACGCAGCCAGCAGGGGCAGGGCAGTGATCATCCACCTGTATTTGGTGCTGGGGAGGCCGCACCTTGAATCCTGTATTCAGTTCTGGGCCCCTCAGTACAAGAGAGACATCGAGGTGCTGGAGCGGGTCCAGAGAAGGGCAACATTGCTGGTGAAGGTCCTGGAGCACACGTCTTATGAGGAATGACTGAGGGAACTGGGGTTGTTTAGCCTGGAGAAAAGACAGCTCAGGAGGGACTTTATCGTTCTCTACAGCTACCTGAAAGGAGGTTGTGGCAAGGTGAGAGGTCATTCTCTTCT
This sequence comes from Coracopsis vasa, assembly GCA_026283785.1. Taxonomy (NCBI): domain Eukaryota; kingdom Metazoa; phylum Chordata; class Aves; order Psittaciformes; family Psittacidae; genus Coracopsis; species Coracopsis vasa. The sequence goes on along the minus strand of JANHGB010051027.1, from coordinate 71,331 downwards.
CCCAAGTAACAAGTGACAGGACAAGAGGAAATGGCTTCAGTTGTTGCTGGGGAGGTTTAGATTGGATATTTCATATCTAAATGATTTTATGATTCTATTCTATGATTCTATCAAATACTGACATAAATAGTGAAAAGGGAGGGGAGTGCAATCTGAAGAAGAGAAACCCGAAGAAAATCAAAATAACAGGCTTCAAATATGTAGAGAGCTGGTGCAGAGAGGAAAAAGAAAATCTGTTTTCACATCCAGTAGGGATATACTGAAAAAAAAAGGAATTGAAGAAAAATAGGAGACGTTCATGTGAGACATTGGGAAAGCTTACTAAAATAAAGTTAGTGAACCAGTGGAAGAGGTTACTTGGAGGTTAGGAGGTATACATATGCTATATAGCTGTAATTAAAAGGTATAGTTTGGGTATAATTAGAACTGCTGTATGATCTCATCATACAGCAGTAGGTTTTTGAGGTCTTTTCTTATCCTATTTTTCTATGGTTCTATTTTTTTAAAGGAAACAGGACTTTGGTGTTTGGCCATGATTCACTCACTATTGGAATAATTTTGGAAAAGCCCTGTGCTAAATTCTATCTTTAAATGTGATTTTTTTCATGATTTGTCTACATAGAAATGCACTATTATATTAACCATCTGTTTGCTCAGTTTGAGTTCCTCTCTTTGTGGAGCTAGCTGGGCTCAAAAACACTCAGAGGAGCAAAATTTGAAGCCCCTGCCTCCTCTGTCTGTATCATGTCATTCGCAGGACTGTTCACTGGCCATAAGGGGATGCACCCAGATGATATTCCAAGTTGGCACATTAAAGTGAGCCGTATCAGCAGGGCATGTGCTACAAGAGACACGCTGCCGAGGGAACGTGCAACATGCACAGACAGGGTGCCAATGGCACTAAAGAACACGTGGCGTTGTTCACAGATTTTGCAGGCAGTGTGGATTTTTGCAGCAGTGTGCTGCCACGCGTTATGCCCGGGTGCTGGGGTATGGCTTGCGGGAGCCCACCCGGTGGGGAGACTGGAAGCGCTGCTGCAAGTAGCAGTGCTGCCACAGGATGGAGCGATCTGCCCGAAGCTGCGAAAGTTGGCTGATACATTTCACACTGTAAATTTAAAACAGAAATCTGAATACGGCAAAAACATAAGCTGTTTCTGGATGTGTCTCAACAAGACATGGCTTCTTTCAGAGAGCAGGTGGGAAAGAGGGAAGAATTCATCATAAAAAACCCCAAAATATGCTGCAGCAGTGGTACATGAGGGCAAGTTGTTGTAAAGCCTATTGAACTACTGAGTGCCTGTTATGCTCATCAATATTGCTGAACTGAGGTGTAGCAAAAGGAAACCCTTTCCAAGGCTCTCTAAATTAGTATATCATGCAGAGCAGCACCTAAATTCTACTTCTTAAACTCAGTATTTTCCACTCTATTTTCAAAGTGGTGTCCACCCATTTGTAAATAAAATGAATCTAGAACAAAACAATAGTAAGAAAAGGTCTTGTCCCAGCACAAAATATTTGAAGTGGAAAACAGAGCTGAACTACCAAATCCTGTTTGTGAATTGCCTCATTCAGGTCTCTTCAGACTGCAGCTTGTGCTCTGCACCATCCTATATGCTGTGAGAGTCAACATTATTTCAGATAGGTATTCCAACAGTTGCTGGGAGAAGCTATGGGGAATTCACACTGGGGACAGGGTCCAAGCCAGACAGGAGATAAACAGGACACGTGTAGTTGTCATGTCCTCAGGAGGAGTGGGAAACTGCTCTCTTAACTTGGAGGAAAGCCTTTGATTTCAGGAAAAACCTTGCAGAGACTGATAGTATGATCAGGTAAAAAGTTTTTGTAGGTGTTTGGGAGGAAATCATCAAGAACCCTCATGGGAGAAAAATGTAACACTTGTATTTTGTTTTTAAAATACATGTTTAGGTGTCAACTCACACATTTTTTTAAAAGGCTAACTTATACTTTCAGGTTATAAAGATGGCTTCTACGATAATAGAACTTGATAATTTTAATCTTCTGAAAACCTCAAAGACTACTTTTAATGCTTTTTTGCAGAATTAACTAGTTATTTTTATTTATGTCACCACTGATAATGAAAACCTAACCAAATTCTTTTATTGAAAGACACTTTCTAACCAACTTTACTGTCAAATTTTATGACTTCCCATTTTCTCATGATTTAGCATCAAATGTTTGAATCATAGAAACAGCTAGGTTGGAAAAGACCTTTGAAATCATCAAGTCCAACCACTACTCCAGGACTGCCAAGACAACCACTAAACCATATCACTGAGGGCCTCATCTACATAGTTTGTGAACACTTCCAGAGACGGTGATTCCACCGCTGCCTTGGGCAGCCTGTTCCAATGCCTGACCACCCTCTCTGTGATGAATTTTTTCCTAATATCCAATCTAAACCTCTCCTGGCACAGCTTGAGGCCGTTACCTCTTGTCCTATAGCTTGTTACTTGGGGGAAGAGACCAACCCTCACCTCACTACAACATCCTTTCAGGTAGTTGTAGAGAGCAATATGGTGCCCCCTGAGCCTTCTCTTCTCCAGGCTAAACAGCCCCAGTTCCCTCAGCTGTTCCCCATAAGACTTATTCTCCAGACCCTTCACCAGCTTTGTTGCCCTTCTCTGGACCCACTCCAGCACCTCAGTGTCTTTCTTGTAGTGAGGGGACCAGAACTTTATATAGGATTCAAGTTGCAGCCTCCCCAGTGCCAAGTCCAGGGGGACGATCACTGCCCTGACACTGCTGGCCACACTATTTCTGATTAAAAGAGTAAGTATCGTCCAATGACAATAATCTTCTATATGGAAGACAATATTTGCAAAGATTGTAAGTAATGGAAATCATTTTTATTAGCTTCATACTTTGGCAAAGCATTTTTGTAAAGAGAAATGTATTAAACTCACCCCAAATTTTGACCATTAAATATTATCTGTCTGTGTGGCTGTGTATTAAATTGGTTTTAGAAATTCAGAAGTGTCCGACTTCCAGGAGATGGTGCTGTAGCACTTCAGCTGCCTGCTGCCTTCCTGCTGGAATGTATGTTCAGGTTTCCGACTCTGGTACAGATTTCCTTTTTCAGTGTGATTCCTCAGAAATGCAGGAGCCTCCCATGAAACCCTTGAATTTTTCTGAAGCCAGAAAAAATTAAAATCAAAAGAGAGCACAAAACCTGCCTTTCCATTAATGTGAGGGTCAACAATGATGAGAAGCAAGTAATGAAGTGTGAGATCAAGTGCTTGTTTTGGAGCTTTCTCAAACCAGGTTTGAACTCAGTTCTGCTGTTTTGGTTGAGCTGCTTTTGAAGGTTCAGGTCTGTATTTGAAGTTTTTGCCTGAGCTGGTCACAGATCAACAATATTTAAATCCATATTTTCATTCTCATCTGTCTTTGCTATTTGAGTATCGTCAGTTGTTAATTAAGAGTCAGCTCTGAAGGCACACTAGTCTTCTCCCACCAGTACCTGTTCCAGCAGCTCCCATGGAGTGGAGCTGCTGTTTACTTCATGAAAATAGAGGGGAGAAAAACCCCAACAAACCAACCAAAACATCAGAAAGATTAAAAGGTTGATTGGAATAATGCTTTTTAAAGCTCTAGCCTTGGTCTCTCTCGCTTCAGATCTGCCAATGACTTGAGCAGGCTGATGTGTATCAAATGGGGTGCAGAGCCCTTCAAGTGAGCTGGTAGGGAGGAAATGGGTTGAGGTGAGAGATTCATGTGGAGCTGAGGCCGGGAATGCCCAGCTTTCCCCTCCCCGTCTCCAGGGGATAGCCTTGATTTATGGCCTTGCAAACCCAGGCATTACAGTCTGCGGTAGAGATAGTTTGGGTCTGACAGCTAATTCTATATCTGTGACATTGCATGTGTGGAAAGTCTCTCTGTACTGGAAAGGCTCCGTATCTTTTCTCAGCATGCTGCCCTAACTTTTGTCTTGTAAGTGTTGGGAATCCTGGACACAATCCAGTATCTACATTTCTGTTTGCTTCATGCAGATAATTTGGAGCTGTGTTTTGGGAGTTTTATTTTCTCTTTTTTTTTTCTTTCTTTTTTAAACATAATGTTTCTGAAATATTGTAGCATAAATGAAATACTTACATGCACAGGTCTGGAAATCGGCACTTCCAGATTCCACTGCTGGCACTGACTACAGCTAAAAAGGAAGCAGTATTGTCCACACAAAACACTAAAAAGACATGAAAAATGAAAGGCCTTATAAAATCACAGTTAAAAATTAAACATTTATTCACGCTTTTTATGGAAAAAATGGGAAAAAAAAGCAAACTATTCTCTGGTAAATTTGCGTTTTGAAAAGAAAAAAAAGAAACTTTTTTTTGTAGGAGGCTTTCAGTGTAATTTTTTTTCACCGAGTTTAGCAGTAACTTTGGCAGACTCTGCTTGACCTTGAGCAAACCCTTCATCTGCTAGTTACCTAAGTGACTCCCACCTGTGTTAGAAAAGTGCCTGTACAAAGATAATGAAGCTTATCTCAAGTGTTTTTCTGCAGACATGTTTAGTGGAAATAGGATAGTTTTATCCCCTACAGCTACATTTGCAGTGTTTATCTTTCTGCTTCCTTTTGTGTCTCTTCTAATGCAGAAGTGCCTTGAATTTCATGTTTTTCCTCCTTTTGCAAAGGCAATACTTGGTAGAATGTGCAATCAGGAGGCATCAGAATGTTTTTCTGCAGTATAGCAATGAATATTTTGCAGGTCATGTTTCCTTTCTTACAGATCATCCAGAACATTTATCAGAGGCTGGTTGGTAGCTGATTAAATGTGTCTATCAACCTCATGAATACTCACAGAAAGGCATGTTCTCTGAGAAGAAATACCACCTAGTATTCTCATGCTTTCTAGAGTGCTTGTAAAAGCTGTAAAATGTCAATGAAAAAGCTGGGTGCATGTCAATGCCTGTAGACAGCTATTTATGGAAGTATTTTATAGGGTGCGACTATCACTACTGTAAATCTTTTCCTAACCTTATTGAAAGGAAGGGCAGTTCCATTTCAGATTATAACCACTGAACTCACAGACAAATAAAATAATGCAAGATATCTGCAAAACTCTGAGGCAGAGAAAGGGCTTGGGCCAGGACTTCTGTCCATTTTGCTGATGCTGACACTTGTGTGGTCTCATCTTAGAAGCAGGCAAGAGTGTAGAACAAACTGTGAAAGAATGAGTTAAGCATAGAAAGGTACAACTGGTAACCGAACAAAAAACGACTTTAACGTCGATTATATATACTAGCTTGTTCAGTTCTTTTGAGAAGATATCTGATTTTTGAGACAAAGAAAGTCCAGAAGATCTAATCTACCTGGCCTTCTGTAAAGCCTCTGTTTCAATGGAAGTATGTGGTAGTGGAATACAGATATGAAATTTTTCATTAGACTGAGAAAATTGAGTGAAGACGGTAATTATAAGTGACTTATGTATGTGATAGTGAAAATCAGTTGTACTATCTGCCTGGAAATATATTAAATCTATTTTTCTTGAAGAACTGGGGCTTTTTAACAAGTTAAAAAGATATTTTCAGTGATACAAAAAACATCTTACAAAGCTGTTCTTTAACTTTTTCTTTTTTTCTATGCATCATTTCTTCTTTATCTTTGATAATACTTCAGGGTATATTTGTGACTGAAAGTCACATCATTCTGGGTTTTTCCTCACCTGACTTTGCATTTTTGTAAACTCATTGCAACATGGAGAACTATGGACACCGACATAATGGTACAAACTGCATTCTTCACTTTAGCCAATGGCATGGATGCAGGAGACATTTTGCTGTAGCCATTATTAAGAAATTAATATTTTTGTCACTGGGTGTAGAGAATCCTGGCTTATTCAAAACCTTATATAAATGCTTTCTTTTCACAAAGAAAAACTTGTTCCTAGCCACATCTTTTCAAAAATTTGGCCTTGGTGGCTACATTTTGGCTTGGATTTTGATGTGCTAGATAATGAGAAAACAGTAAAACTGTATGTGCTGTAGCTGTTAAGTGGCTTAACCAGGAGATTAATCTTGCAGATTACAAAAATTGAAGAACAAAGGAGAAACTGTCATTGAATATGAGTTTGTGAAATTTGTCATTTTTAGTTCAGCAGAGACAACATGTTTTAGCAGAGCTACTACCCATATTGAAATGCACAGGAGAGTAATTATCATAGCCATAATAAGTTCTCCTCCCAGCATGGATACTGAATGGCAGAGTGACAATTTAGCTCCTTTCTCATATACCTATATCAACACAAGTAAGTCTATCTCTTCCACCTGTCAGCAGAGGTAAATTTATTCCAAGCTGTATTCATACATGGTGCTTAAGTAGTAAAGAACACTGATTCTTCACTGATTTTTCCACTTTGGTTCAGCTTCACTGAAAGCTCACTTGCCTCACCAGCAATAGGGTGGAGAGAGAAGACTATTCCAGCCTCCATTACATGGAGAAAAAAAATGAGTAGCTTTTTCAAAGTATGCTTCTTTTTAATTATCCCTTTGTGTTGGTGGGTTAAAGGAATTACCTACTATTCTGTGGAGTTACTCACTTAATTTCCAGGGCTGAAAGTGATGTAGCAGTCTGCCTTGCTGCTAGGAACTGTGGTACCGCTAGTATCTGTTAGTAACTACCATACAACTCTATATAGTATCTTTGTACTGCTCTGATCTATATCATATACACACACTAGCTATTCAGAGCTGCTTTCAGTGTGCAATTCATCTGGAACTGAGGAAATTGAACCCTTGGAAGGCTTGGCCTTGGTTGTTTCTTTTGAAATAATATCAGTATTAAACTGAGCTAACCAAGAAAATCTTGAAATTTTTTAAAGTCAAGTAAAACATCTACTCAGGACTGAATTCATGTGCAAGTACTTCATTCCCAGTTTTTCACAGTCAGCAGCATCTTCTCTGAAACGTTTAACTGAGCCAAGAAATGAAATGTTGAATATGACATCCTTGATGTTAACTAACACCACAGTTGACTTTATACAAAATAAGCAACAACGTGCTCAGGATCTGAGAACTGTGGCATACAATCCAAAAAATGTCTTTCTCCAGTAATGACCCTTAAATGCCTCAATCTTTAGTTTCTTGAACGATAAATGATGATATTTTTTTTTCTCACCCTCCTCTCTTCCAAAAGAAAATGTTGAAGCCACATTCACAAAAGGCAGAGTCTAGTGTCCTGATATAGCTAAAGCCACTATTCAGTGTCAAAGGCATATTTCAGAGTTCTAGGGAATGATTTTCATTTCTGTTATAATTTCAGACCATTTTGTTTGATTCTCAGGAAGGGGCACACAGATAGTGAAATAGGACAGGAAAATGGGTAACAATTTATTATTACGTTACAGTCTGAAGTCTCTTTATATTGCTAGTCTTGGTAAACGAGCTCTAGGGTGAAGGAGAATGTAGTGCATTATGCCAGGGAGATTACAGCAATGCCACAAGCATGAAAATACATGAGTTCCATATATCACTTTACGGCTTCATTCTTCAAACTGGGGAAACTACAAACTACTTATCCAGTGAGCATTTCTTTAACTTTATATAAACACTCCAGTGCTGAAGACAAGTTGTTTTTAAAGTCCACATTTTTGTGTTCACCCGTCCCAGCAGCTAAAGAATGTGCAGTTATTCCTTCATTTCTCCTTTTTATTTTGGCAAGAAAAGCTACCCTGACTTGAGAAATATCTTGGTAAAAATTTGTCAAGACTGGAATGTTCTTGGAAAAATACTAATTTTCTACAGACATTTCCAAGAATAAATACTTTGGTGAAATATTCTTGACTAGCTTGGATAAAAATCTGAGATGCTATACTGGTAACTCCTTCTCATCTTTATTAAAAGTGAGGCTAGACCTGGACTGGAAGAAGGCAACTGAAAGGGAATATGACAAAATGTATAAAACCAAGGATTGTTTGAGTAAATCATATAAGGTAGATTAATTATTATATCTCAGAATGGAAGAACTAGAAAGCAGTGAACAGTAGGAAGAGAGACTGTGTATTTCAACTAAATCAACTGATATAGTTGGAAAATTGTCACGGCTGTATCTGTGGACCATGGTAAGACAAAGTACAATGAGGGAAAATAATGAAATTAGCTGGCAACAGATTAAAAATAAGTAATCAAACAAAAAGCTGAAAATAAAGCTTTCAATCAAACCAAAATGAAGTTGTATATTTTATTCAAAAAGATGCAGTACCTCTAGATTATCAGAAACTAGAAGTGCATAACAGGGAAGGGAGCACTTTACATGTGACCTACTCTTACTCTTTCCTAAGTATCCATTGCTGCTCATTGTAAGAGTCAAGTTACTGAACTGGATGAACCTTTGATCTGTCTCAATAAAAGAAGGGTCAAAATCACGTACATAGACTTCCCTTGGGAGGAAAGGTGTTGGTCTCCTATAGGACAATAAAGAATAGGGTGGAGGTGTATTTTTTCAATATAGTTTTTGCAGCAGTGTCACTAATTTTAGCATATCAATATGACTTTTTTACTTAATATTAGAAATGACAGCAGCAGATCAAGTGCTTCATGAAATCCTGCACTTCCGCACTAATGTACCTTACCATCTTCCGTACTGAAGCAAGGTTATGGCAGCTGCCATTCTTTCTGCTGTTCTTGCCTGTTCGGTATGGTGCCCTTCCTCTCTCCACTGGTGACTGAGTCGCAGGCAGAGAATAATAGCACTGCTGAAGCCTTGATTGCCATAAGAGAATCAATTCATTCAGGCTATAAAATTTATTGTCTTAAGAGGAAAATCTCCTGGATTAATCACCTGAGTTATACCAGTAGAATGGCTTCCAATAACTTCTAGGATATCCTAGCAGCTTGCTTTAGTACCATGACAATGCTATCTCTATGGTGACTTGCTCCCTCTGAAAACAGAAGTTTTAGCTTATGCTCCCCATTTATGCAGTAATCATCCCACCATTTCACATTTACTCTTAGTGCTATGGGTTAAGTACTTGCTCCATTCAGCCATGAAGGGCTGCCATTCACTCTGCATGTGTGAGAAACTGCTTCTATCTGGAAAATTGTCTTCAAGGTGGCTTTTTTTCCTAGAGCAGAATGAAATAATTGAAGTGCATCAGTGATGGGGTTATATTTATTCTTTTTCACCTTGCTGTGAAATTTTGAAGCAAGTGCAATGTTCTGGCTTCTTGTTAAGTGTAAAACTTTTCATATGCCTTCAGGGGATGACTGAGCATGTGAGCAGTTGCATTCTGGGATTTGCAGCACTCAGGTGTCCTGCTTTCATTTGCACAGAGGTTATGCTCACTGGCACTTTTGCCAAAGGCTGTTGTTTTGCTTTTCCAAATGTACTCTGGATAATTCTATAAACTGCATTCAAATGCATGGATTATGTGGTAAGTAACTCTGGTACATAAGGTCTAAACCCAAGAAAGGTCAGACAATACGGTATGAGGATGCATAAGCCTTTTTCATTACACACAGAAAACAACATCTGTTTTTCCTTATTTCAGTTTTACTTTAACAGATATTGGTTGATTAATGGTTAGACAGTAATTTACCATTATTAAACAGGTGAGCCACTACAGCACAGAAAAGAATTTTTGGAACCAATGGAAAAAGATGCCGTACCACAAAAAATGCAGTGCACACACTGTTCAAGAGCTGTGGAAAGGCAGGTTCAGAAATACCACAATGTTAGTAAGTTACTCTGGAGACATTTGCCATTCCAATGCCTCCAAAATAGACTCAGGTCCAAATGTGCTTCACAGAAAGTGATGCTGAGAAGCTAATAGACTACATTTTGGCCCTTAAAGCATCCCATTTTGCAACATGCAAAAGTCCAGAGGAAAAGTCACAGCATTTCAGCTAACGCTTCAAAAACCAAACAAACAGAAGTATGTTGTGTCTGTGGACAGATGTGTGTTGCTCTGCTTGAGAAGAGAGAGACCACGGAGCAGCAAACTCTGAATTTTTGATTATATTTTAGATTTCATTAATATATTAAGATTAGAGTGGATGTTAGAAGTATTTTTTGCCCAGCAACTGTTCATGTTGAAAACAAAATCGAATTTCCCAGCTAGTAAGGAAAGACTTTCAGTATCTATGTAGTTTACAAACCTATACAACTACTTTGAGTTACCAGTGGTACTTCAGAGATATCAAAGAACATGAGTGCTTAAAAAAACACTCTTCCAGCTGTAACTTCCTCTAAAACAAACTTGCTTTTTCTTTAACATGTGAGGAGGACAGGCTAGAAAATGTAATCACCTTATGAATTAACTGTCTTCTGTCTAGATATGGGTAGCCCAGGCTGGGAAAGTTTTAAATCCCTTGAGTTTTGCATGTTACTGCACTGGATAGACCTCACTGTGATAAAGTGTTAATGGAATAAGCAAGGTCAATGAATTCTGTGGGAGTGCGCAAGGATCAAGGAAGGACTTCACTCCAGGGTCCTCTAGGGTAGTGCATACTCTCACTTCCTACATGATGACATGTTAGTACCTGGGAAGGTCACAGTTTGGACTTTTGTCCTAAATTCCCTTCAGTCTCTATGTATACAACCCCTGCTGTCAAGCATTGCTTAACTAATCAGTTTATATATGGCCATGATTAATTTCTTGTGGGATTACATTCATATAAGAGCTCTCCAAAACATGAGACAAAGTCAATGAGGAGAACTGCTGAGTACAGAAGAGAAAATATTTGCCCAGGAAAAAGAAAAATAAAACCAACCAACCAATCAGATTATCTTATTAAACTCTGAGAGTTCCTCAGTCTAGATTTTCATTATTTCCATTATCTTGGCTTTCTGTAAATACATTAGCCTTGTTACATAATTCAAACTCCTGTTGGCATTGATAGGATCATACAAGTTAGAGATGGAAGAAGCCTATCAGATAATGCAGCTATCTCCCTGCTGATGCAAGACAAGTCATTGAATTACTTATGCTCATTGAAGAAGAGAGACCTAAACGGTTGAACCTGCCCTTTCAAGGCTAATTCATACCAAATAAAATCAGCAACTGTTAGTGTTATATTTTAAAGATATGAGATTAGTGACTGATTTTCCAAGAGAAATTCATAGTAAAACCATAAATAATACAGGTTGATATTGCATCTGCAGTAACAAAGAAATAGTATACAGCTGTAATTATAATTCTTATCGACACTGAATAGTACTAAGCACAGTCGAATAATATTAAGTTTCTGTAAGGCACAGCAGGGCAGATAAACGTTATATTGATCTTTATTCAATACATGTTTTAGAACTTTGACTCTTAGGCTCCTTTTTCTAGTCTTTGTCCAATGTGTGACGTGCTGTTATTTTCCTACAGATTCACTCCAATTAGGTAGCAGATCAAACTAGACAGACAATTGTAGGTCTTCCCTTTTGGAGACTGTGCTCACTGATGAAAGCAAGCTGCATCTTTCTAGTTGCTGGGGTGCACCAAAGTGCACCTCTGAGAACTGGAATGTCCAGATCAAGCTGCTGGTTGAATTACGCACTGAGATTTTTCTGTCTTGTTCTTTGTTTTAACATGGAAGCTTTAACACAGCATCTTACAGCATGATGCCTTAATGCAGTAGGATACAGCTGGGATATACAAGAGTTAGGAACTTGAAAACACCCCAGTTTGTGCATCTGCAGTAACCAGTTTCCTTAAAGGAACAGTTTAAAACTGGAAGCAAAATACAAAAAGGAAAATAATTTTAGAATCATAGAACAGTTCGGGTTGGAAAGGACCTTAAGATCATCTAGTTCCAACCCCCCTGCC
>JANHGB010051027.1:34207-50481 GCA_026283785.1 Coracopsis vasa | reverse complement strand
TACTCCAGGCAAAGGTTTTTTTCTTTTTCTGGGGAAAGAACTTGGCAAACCTTTGAAAGACCAAAAGTTACCTAGGCTTTCAGCATGGGTCAATAAATGTTTGATTCTTAACCATTCACCCATCCCTAGAGAAGATAAGGTCTTCCATATGGGAATCTAAAATGGATAGATAAGTTTTAACAAAGAATATATAATTTCATCATCTAGGTATTCTGCGTAGAGATTCCATTTAAAGCTGTTTAGGGCTTTCTTTTGTACCAGTATGTCTACCTGCACAGCTGTCTAGAGGATGAAACACCATGAGCATTTTGGCCCACACAGAAATGTCTGAGAAATGTTGGGTTAAGCCTCAATGATGAGATGTAGTTTTGAAATAATCTGAAGGTCATTTTCTATTTCAATGGCCAGGACTATTGCATGACACTATCTCATCACTGGAGAAAATATAACAAAAAAAAGCAGATCTAGAAACGTATAATAAAATTCTTAGAAAAATCTGTTTGGGCACTATTAGAATCAGTTGGCTTGAAGTCATGTCAGACTTAACAAGAACCACTGGCATAATTGGTAACAATAGCTTTAACTTTTATAAGGTTTTATTGCTTCAGACTTTCTGAAAAATATCACTTCTGGAGAGACAGTTAACTGTGTTGCATTTTTAAAGTATGCTATCTCTAAGATAATTTTTCCATCACTCCTCTATACTTAAAGCTCACCAGCCTAAAAGCTAAAATGGACAAAGATTCTCTCTGGACATCACAGTGCATGGTGCCAAGAAGCGTGAAGCACTTAGTCTTTTTGGGGTATGTTTACTGCAAGGTAACAGCACACATTGCTAAGAAAATACCCACAGCTATTTAAAATGTTAATGCTATTGTTCACTGTCATTTGGTGAGATTTGTTTGTCATCACTCATTTAAATACTGGTGGTTTTGTTTCCTATCTTATCTGACTTCAGGCATAAGAAAATAAGACAGTTATGTAGGATAACAGACTGCAAAATACTGAGGGCCTGATGCTTGTTTTCTTGGGAAAGCCATGTTAGTAACACCTTCAGAAGTTGCACCTCACACAATAACCTCCACCAGCCAACCCAAGAATCTCAGAATTAATTCCCCTTCCCAATTCTTTCATACATTTTATCTTTCCCATAGCAGCATGGGGGTGGCTAAATCCCCTTTCACTCCTGCGGTAACAAATTTAATTTTTACTACCTTTCTAGATTTCTACCCTAAATATAAATGCCATCTATTAGATCTCAGTTCAAATTCAGGTAACTGAGTCTTCAAGCCAATGTTCTTAGTTTCTTATCTATTTTGTTATCCTTTGCTTCGTTCTGAGGATCACTGCAAAAGCACATTGATAAACAGGTTAAAAAGCCCCACAAAAGCAATGCTCATATGCAGCATAGGAGTATTAAGACCTTCCGCTCCAGAGAGAAATATCTCAGACATGGAAGGAAATGATATGTGGACAGCAGTATTTCACACTCTTTGCTCATCTAAACTGGCCACAGAATCATGTTTTATAGGAACAATAAAACAAATGGAATGGTGAAAGATGAGGCAAATGATCTGGTTAATGTATATTGTTTAGCTTTTTATAAATGCTGTAAATATCAGGAGACATTCCAACAGCCATAAAAGAAACATCCTATTTAAAATATTTATTTGGTATATAGTATTGCCTGATTTTAGTGCAGACAGAACATATTCTGTAGCTTATTATTATGTTTTCATATTCTTTAAATGTCCAACATGTTAGCAAGAATCATATATGTAAGATTCAGGTACAAGCCATCTTTTCCCATTATTTGCACTGCAAACTCACTCCTAATACTGATGAAATGGAATGAAAGTGCATAAACTGGAAATAATGTGTTCCCTACAACTTTTTCCTGTAATTCTGTTATCCACATACTGGTTGTTGTCTTCATCAGAAGTTTACAGATATTGAGGAGATGGTTTTCATCCATTTTACCTGAAGACAGAAAAACTGTCCCTGATTCCTAAAGCTCAGGCAGAGGAGTTTTCAATCTCCCTAGGAACACAGTGCCTAGGGGCAGTGGCTGAGGAAGTTATTATCTTTCCTATCACTCTTGCAATTCACCTTTGATCTGCCATCCCCATACTACATATCATGCACATTTTTCACCTTCACATAGGTAGATTCCTTTGAAGTGGAGACTCCTTTGGCTCCAAGTGCAGCTGCCATCTACCAGGACAAGAGAATTTCATTTTTGAAAAACTGGGGAAGCAACAGCTCATTGAATCTGAATATTTATTAATTACTTCTGGAGACTGTAACAGCACATACAATGATCATTAAATATATAAATAAATTAAATACATACATTAAAAAATAAATATATACATAAATCCAGATACCAAACGGGTGCTTATGTTTGTACAAGGGACGTTTCACAGAAATTAGCACTTTCGTAACTCAGATGTCATTATTTAGCATTTCCTAAGCACCTGATGTTTCATAATAGAACTGGTCAGAAATTTTCTGCTGAAGCAAAGTTTGCTGAGAAATGCCAGTTGGTTGAGTGTGAAGTATTTCATTCAAAACAGCTTGGGTTTGATAAAGTTTTGCCGAATCCAAGGCAAGATTCCAAGAGAAACTGTGTTTCTGGCAGGCCTACCCCAGTCCTGGGAACTCTGTAAGCTAAAGTAGGGCCAGCCTGAAGGCAGGAATCCCAAATGGGTCTGTGTCATGGCTAGGGATGCTGGAAAAATTCAGGGCCCCCCAGTAGAAATGAGCCTGGATATTCTCCAAACAGAGATGAGCCTGGATATGTCCCAGCTGGGAAACTCCCTAAAGCTACCAGAATTAGTTACAGGATGTGGAGAGCCACTATAAGTTTGAAAAAGTTTGAAATTTAGAAAATTTCCTCTGAATTATAACAAAAATAAAGATAAGATTCTTCCCTTCCAAATGCTCCTGTTGATAGATGGGTTATAAATAACTAGGAGGGGCAAAGATTTTAAGTTTACTGCTCAAATCTTCATTAGTCTTTACTGAGTAGAGGACTGGGCTCTAAACATTATATAACTAAAACAGCATAGTTCAAAACATGGCCCATGGGTCAGATCTGGCAGAGAAATCACTTCCATCTGGCCCAGTCACTGATCCCTGGAGTGGAGGGGAAGCGGATGTTCAGGCAGCTGATACAGCCCAATCAGCCAAACAACTTGTGATCCTGCACATAGACCTGTGCAGCTGTGAACCCTCTGGGTCCTCCTGAGGAGTGGGTGTGAGTCTGGAGGCAGTGAGACCCCTGATGCACAGTGTGATCTCCATGGTTGCCCCTCTTGGACCATTCTGCTCTCAACCCATGGTAGGCATTTTTATGGATGCTTTCAGCTCAGAGTGATGTACTGTGGCTCACTTTCCTACCTAATATGTCTCCTGCCCAACAACTGAAAGCAAGGTTCACTGAAAAACACTAAGTTTTACCATACTTCGAAATAAAATGGTGAGTGTTAGATTGTTTCCATGTGACATCGTAGGTTACTGAACTTACTTATGAATTATTCCAGTGTTGCTTTAAAATGTTCAAATACCTTTCCAACCAGATGACTTAAAAGTTTGTAACTAAAACCTTAGCTGGACAAGTTTTATATGGCTTTCAGATCATAACTACTATTATTGTCAATGTTTGTCCCTATAATATTGATTGCATTAAAAATCTCATGCAGTAACACATTGGTTGGATACTACATAGATATTAGTGATAGCTACTCCATTACCTTGCAGGCACAATTCCTTACTTCATCTCTGTATTGTAACTGTTTGTGAAGGATGGAGCAAGCCAGCATGTACTTATCATTTTAAAAGTTCAACATTGTTTAGAACAGCTCAGTAAGGTTGTTGGAGATGAAGGCAGCAGATAGGGATAAGTCTTGTGTAACCTTTTGTCCCCTGTAGGTCTTTTGGTGATGGGGTAAGAAGCTGTTCTGTGGAGCTTCAGGTCTTTATCCTCAATGAAGAGCAGCAATAGATCTGAAGAAATTTCACCACCTTATAGGCTAGGAGTAGCTCTCCGGAGTTTTATTTCCTGAATAAGGGATTGAGGATGGCGCCAGAATTTGTTGAAATTTTGGGGTAAGGCAGGAAGTGACAGATGATCTAAGCAGAAACAAATCCAATGGCCATTTGAAATGAACCAGGCTCAAAAAGACAAACTAGAAAAGGGACAGTTGAGTGTATGTGGAACTGAGATGCATGGAGGGGAGGGATGGGGAGACCGTAGAGCTTAAGGAAGGGAATATTGAGGGGATATTGCTAAAGTTGAGAGTGGAACAGCAGAAGAGCTGGCCATGAAGTTTTTTTGACTCCTGATCATGGAGTGCAAGAAAGAATACTATTCCTGAGCTCAGAGCTACTAATAGTCAGCAGGACCCTTCATCTTTGCTAGCATTTTTTTCCCATTGATCATAATGGCATCAAGAGTGGAAACATCCACTGAGTGTTCGCTGAGCTGCAGTGAGAGTATGTTTCTCTTCTTTTTAGAGGAACAGGAAACCACAAAGGATACCCTTTCAGCCACACCACTTAGTAAGATCCAGAACAGAGCAGCTAAGCCTCAGCAGACCTTTGAGGAAATTGTTCATGTATTAAGTTTACAAAATAGGAAATGTCAGCCTTTTTCTTGATGGCATGTCCACATTTGTTTGTCCACCCACACAGAAACCATGCGTAATCTGGCTTCTACACATGAATTTTTATTTCCATGATTCCTTCATGTCTTCTTTCTGGGTTTTGTTCTGCAACATTTTTATTTTTATCTTTTTTTCCCTAGAACTGGTCAGTACCAATACCAGTGTTTCTAGGAAGGGTTCCCTTGGTGAGAACTATTCAAAGCAGCTATTGACAATCCCTCACGATTCCTTCAGGAGTACTGTCCTGTGTTTTTTAACTGTCTCACAAAAATGTGATTGCTCAGTCCTTTTTTCTCCACTACTCAGTGACTGTAAGGCAAAATTTCCAAGGTAGTAAGAAAAGGAATACCTTTTGTAACAAAACATTTTGTACAATTAAATACAAAGGATTTGGAAGTCATCACCAAGAATCATTTACATTGCTAAAAGCCGGTTAATATATATGAATTTTTCAATGTGTTAATAGATTGGATGTTGACCATCTGTATGTCTGTTTAGATAGGGAATATTTAGGTAAAAGAAGTGCACAATTCAAGCATGGAATCGTTTCTGGCAGATCATGATCTCATGAATCCTTCTGACCTGAAACAATAAGAATTTATGAATGACAGCTTTGGAATATATAGAGCCCAGGACCATAGGGTAATTCAGTTTGGAAGGAACCTCAGAAAGTTTGTAAGAAGATGATTGCTTTCTCTTCAAAACATTGCAGATTTTTATTCTTCTTGGGCAAATACCTGAGCAGATTTGCCTGTGTACAAAGTATTAGGCACAGCTAAAGGATGAGAATCTACAGACACAAGCTGCATTACAATACATGGGAAAAAATTAACTCTGAAGATGGTCACATACTATAACAGGAATTCAGAGAAGCTGAGCGATCTTTGACCTTGGAGGTACTCAAATCCTGACTGGCTAAGGACCTGCTTTGAGCACATGGTTAAACTAGAGACTACCGGAGGTTTCTTTCACCATGCTTAATTCAGCAATTCTGAGACTTCTTGAAGACAACTTCTCTTCTCCATCAACATGTTTATTTAATCTGTAATTAGTTAAAAAATGCATAAACAAAAATAACATAATGTGAAGAACGATGTTGACAAATTGTAACACATCAGTGAGCAACACCTCATCAGGATTAGAAAATATGATTAAGAAGTGCTTACACTGACAAAGTGACAAGGAAAAAAGTAGTCAACATCTTTAGACTGCCATACTCCGTCATTCAAGAATGTGACCGATAATCCCTGTTAGCACCTGTTAGAAGAAGTGTGTATTCTTCACTGTAGTTGTGTGACTGTTTCCATAACAATTAAACAGACATAAAGTCAGTGGAAGCTCTAAATCATTTTGGAGACGAAACAGAAATGTGGAAAGAGAAAGTTGTAGTAGAGCTGTTAAAATATTTTGTTTTATCAATTCACAAAAGATGATAGTGAAACATGTACCGCTAAGATTCTTCTTCCTGATAACAAAGATGAGATTTCTTCAGAAAACAAGGTGTCAAAAGGCAGAAGTTGGAACAATCTGATAGTTTAAATATCAGTAGGTCATCAAGAAATCTTCATGAATTTAAGAGTGTAGTTGCAACTGAACTACTAACATATATGTAATCTCTCATTACAGAAGACGCTATATTGAAGGGAGCATTTCCCTCCTGTACTAGGAGGGAGAAAGTGTTTTATTTCTGCTTTGTTTCTGAAAATGTTCAGGGTGAGCTGCTGATTTATATACCATTCAGGTTTTTTTCCTTAAATGACCCAAAAAGGACCAGCTGAAAACAGCTTTTTTATCACTGGTGAACTTTGTATGCTTAGTATACTTAGTACATTTAGACAAAAAAATGAGATGACAGAGAGAAGAAGGAGAAGCCATAACAGTTATCTACTGTTATTTACTAATAACAAACTAGTTGCTTCAAAGTAGTTAATTTTCCATTTTCAAAATAGTTAATTTTCCATTATTTGAAGGTTTTAAATAAAAATTGATTACCTTTCTAACATAGGTAGCACAGATCAAACAGAAGATATGGGCCCAAGGCAGAAATTATTTCATTAAACTTGGTGAGTTTCTCTGTCCAGCCAGTGCCGTTTGTTTCCCCAGCTTTACCACATCTGTTTGTCAGACCTGCTTCCATCTCAGACAGCACCTCTGTCAACCTCAGCCAATCCTCTGTCTAGATGCCAGTGCCAGTCACCTTCCAAAACCCTTGGCTAGTCAGTTCAAAACTTCCCTGTTTAAGTCTAGCCAGCTTTCATGCTTGACATTTTTTCCCCAAAACTACCTGTAGTCCTGTTTGGATTCAGATCAACAAGAACCACTGCCCAGGCCTAGCACAGATGACCACAGCCAGACCATGGGCTCAGGGAATAGAGTCCAATTTTTCATATTGTTAAATGGTTCGCATACTAACTGGTGTAGGATTAGCTCACAGCAAATAATATTTTGTCAGAGAGAGACCATACACGGTTTAGAACACATCATGTTCTCAGGGTGAAAGACATAGACAAGGCCACTCTGTTTTGAGAGGAGGAGTGTTCAGCTGTATGGATGCAATCCACATGAGGCTATTTATTCTCAGACAGAGTTTATTTCATTTACTATTGCAGCAGTAGCTGAAAAGCACAGAAGAGGAGAAACTCCTTGCTCCTTGTTACCTCTACAGCCCTGGACCTGATCCGTCCCATCCTGTGTCAGCGCAGAAACACAGCATCAAGGAATACCTGGGATGATGCCTACTTTGTTCTTGAAGATGCTTAATCAAAATTCTCAGCAGAGCGGATGAGTGAAACACGGATTTGCAAAGGTGGTGCCAGGATGTGGCCCACTGAGACATGTTTTCTCAGACATGTCATGAACTCTTACCCCTGCCCAAACACTGCTGTCTACAAGATGGGGATTTTCTGAGCCAATGCTTTTTAAAATAGTTCACCAAAACTCAACTAGTTTCTCTTTAATTTCATCCAAAATTGTTCCTGAAACAGTACAGAAGACATCTGTAATCATTTATTTAACCAGCACAACACCCAATTTAGAAAACATCATGCCCAAAGATTAAACAACTTGACAAGGTCACTGTATCAGAAAGGTTAAAAAATAGTTGGTAAAAGGCAGTGCTATCAACTCTCTTCTGCTTTGCTGGTGTGTGCAGCTTTTGCTTTACCCATTAAACTGTCTTTATCTCAACCCATGAATTTTCCCACTTTTGCCCTTCTGATTCTTTCCCCCATCCCACTGGGAGGGAGGGAGCAAGTGGCTGCGTGGGGCTTAGTTGCCAGCAGGGGTTAAAGCATGACAGTGTGAAACGACATGCCATTCTGCACTACTGGCACATAAATAATTCACATCCTCACTGTACATACCAAAGTAAATGCATTTATAACAACCAGGGCTTGCAAAGCGCTATTGACCTCCATGCTTTCTGGGGTTTTTTTGTGGTTTGCTATTTTTTTTTGTGCGGTTTTCTTTCTGTGTGTTTGTTTGTTTGTTTTTCCTTTTGTTTTTTTTTTTTTTTGTTTTGTTCCCAATAGATGAAGTTGGTTTTCCTTTTATTCCTTTTATTTATATATATAGGGCATAAAAGATGCTCAGATAATATTGCAATGGCTGAGGTATCAACATAAGATAAACGGCTAATTGTGGAGCATTAATGTTGCTTTACAACATTTTAAAGGATGATCAGAGTTTCATTTCATTATATCTCTATTAAGTACTGTAAATTCCTGCTATGTCCTATGTCCCACAAGAAATGTCAGTGAGACAAATATTACCACCTACTGTCTCACAAACACTGTTGTTTACCTTGCAACTGAACCATGAGTTATAAAATGCAAATCCAATGACAATTATTTAAAAAAACACATTTTAATAAATCTCATTCACATCATTTGGGAAAATGTAGTTTATAAATAAGACAACAAACTAAGAAAATTAAAATTTTGGTTTTTATTTTTTGCCTTTAGAACAATTCCTTTGCTCCCTTTATACCTGAAATACATTAACAATTCTCCCATGTTCTCAAGTGTGCCCAAAAAATATCTATGATAAACATGTTCAAGCAGGATGTAGAGGACATTGCTTACTGTACTCAGTGATTAAAAAACTACACAATTTTTTATCTGTACCATACTCTAAAGTTATTGAGATTTTCACTGTAGAATTATCATGGTGACCTTATCCTTTCATTTTTGTTTCTTTTTTAAATACAGTAAGGCCTCTGGGAAAGTCATTGAAACAAATCATTAACCAGCTACCCCATACTAAACTATTCATCCTGAGAGGGGCAAATTTGGTCCCCTGTAAGCTTGAAGGAAGGTGCCTGACTTGCAGTCTAGCAGTGAAAACAGCATTAAATACCGAGTGCAGTTTGTGAACTGTTTTGCTCTTTGCATACACCACAAGGTATTGACAGTTCAGCTCATAACTTTTTTCTTTTAAACAGAGCACTGCATTTTCTCCAGCCTCTTCATTCATTATTCATGGCTAATGAAGTGTTTGCTCAAGCTGTGTCCTTCTCATCCTCCAGTCTCAACACAAATCCTCACTGTGGGACTCTTGGGCTTATCTCTACATGCACTAAGCCCTCTTACAGACAGCTTTTCCATAGGATGATTTCTGTCACTGCTTACCAAACCACTTTTATGTCCCTTGTCCATTATGTTAGAGGGTGACTTGCACAAAACAAACTAAATACGCCATTTCAAGTACAGGCAGAGTAACAGATCAATGCGATAATTTATCTTAATAAGAACCAGATGGATGCACTTTTAATCGTGACTATTTGCCAGTGATGGAAAAGATTGTATTGTGGAAAACGAAATATTGTAGCTTAATAATTTGGCAGGCACGGAACTGAAATTTGACCCTGGATCTGACTGTGCCTGAGAAACCTCATGGTATGTCTTGGACATTTGTGGGACTTTGCACTGTCTCCTTGTGCCTGCATGATAGCCTGCTGATGTCAGAAACCTCTCTTAATGGAAGCAACTGTACTGGCATTGTTTTGTAGACTTGAAGGCAGAACCAGCTGTTTGGGTTTAATCAGTCATAAGATTTATTGAAGCCTATATTTTCGACGTAGGAAAAAGCTAAATCCAGGCGGAAAGGAGAAAAAGTAGCAGCTTTAGGTGCTCACAGGCCAAGTTTTGCTATGGCATGACTCTATACCATGACTAGTAGGTATTTGATACTCGTTAGAAGGCCGAAATTGAGATGTCAGAGGACTCACAAAATGGAGACAGGCTGTAAGCTACCTTCCTCTCCTGCAATTTCAGTAAGTTAAAGAGGCTGCATGATGTGTCACTCAGGATGAGAATTAGGCTATGATTTTCAGTAACTCACAGGTCTTTGATAATGAATAAAACTTCCCTATTAAGTACATCTGGATAAACTAAAGACAAATAGCTTGAACGCACAGAATTTGTTCTGAATTCTTACAGACGATGATACGAGAAATGTAACTTTGAATACATTTGAACTCTGCAGACCAATTCATAATTACTGTGAAAACATTTCTGTGTGTCCTCTGAAGAACAACTGTTCAGCATCAGTGTGCTACCTTTTGTGTGAACTGAACTCTCCGCTCAGATTTGCCATGTAGCAAATACAGGCTGCATTACTGCATCACTCATGTATTTACAGAAGCAGTGATAATTTTGCAGCAACTGTTGATCTTCTTAAGGGGAAAACACACTAACTTTTGGAAGTTCCAGTAAAAAACAGCACATAGAATTGTAAGAAATAATCCAATACTAAATTATCTGATGTTTGCGTAACACAACATACCAGTAACGGATGTCACGGTGGTGTTGATACTACATTTGCTGAGCAAAGCTTCTGAACATGAGCAGTTTAATTCTATACTTAATTTCCTGAGATAAAGAGATAGCTGTACAAGTGAACAATTTGCATTACATCTGAAGATACATTACTGCACTGTGTTCATGTTATTTGTGAACTTTGTAGAACAATTTTAAGTATTTATACATAAACTGCTTTTCTGTGTAAATTAGTAAAAACTGCTTGCAAAATTTCAGTCCATTGTTGACTACAATTTCACATTTTAAGATATTTTTAAATGGAACTTTAAATTCTGGTTTTGAACTGAGACATAGGTTCAATAAATAAAGTCTTTGAAAAATGCTTATTTTCACATGAAAACCACATCAAGAGCTCTTATATCACAATAACTAGGTAGCTGTTGTAGTGAAGAACTACGTCTCACAGAGAAAATGTGAGTCTCTGCACTGAACTTGGATACCTAATCCATCCTTTACCCTTTCAGGTGTGTTTTTTAATCTATTGATTTCAAGAGGAGCTTCTTCAAGGTTACAGCAAAAGAATCTTAGGAACATCTCAACTTGGCAGAACAAAAAGTGGTTAAAATGAGCATCAACAGTTTTTGCTTGTCCTTTGCCAGGCAAAGATTCCCAGATAAGCCTCCTAAATAGCTATTATTTAAAATACACTCTGCTTTTTGGGAGTCTGTACATAAGGATGAAAACAGAGGTCACTTTCTCACTCTACAGTCCCAATTCCAGACACAGTGTAAAGTACTCCAGAGCTTCATCTGTGATGTCGGTTTTGTGTTCAAAGTAATGTTTTATAAAAATCTTTATTAAGTGTGGAACAAAATATACATATGTATATATTTTTAAAGCTATTTCTTTATTAGCATTTTTGTGTTTTCACTTTAGGAGGAAGAAAAATCCTCTTCCTTTTCTAATTCTTTCATAAATAAGAGGCATTGTTCCCTGGAGTGATTTTGTCAGTAGGAAAAAATTACACAAGCAACCAGGACTCCAACACCCTCCAAGGAACAGCCAGAGTTTGTAACCTGCCCATGGAGCTCTGGCTCTTCTGCAGGTATACCAGTCTAGAACAGATTGACATTGTACCCTGGAAATAGTCATCTTTGGACGCTTCCAGTAACCATCTCTCAGATCTCTCCTGAAATATCACTTTTACCATCACATAAACTCCTAATGTAGCTAAAGTTTCCATGATAAAAATTGAGCCAGTGATAAAAGGAACTAAGAGGAGTGGCAAACTATTAGCTTTTTATCAAGGTAACAGCCACAGCCTTTCTCCCTTACCTCCTGGCTCAGGAGCTCAAGATCAGCTTTCAGGGGCCCCTGCTTCTGTTTCATTCCCTGTCATTCAGCTGATTCTTATCTACATTAGGAAAAGTCTGCAAAACTTTTTTTCATATTTTTTATATACATTGATAAATCACTCCAGAAGTGCACTATGTGCATGAGGTTATAAATTTCTCATTACATATTTCTTTATAATTCAGTCGATTTGAATTAACTAACCAAGGAACAAACCCAATGTGATTTCAGTAAGGAAAACCAAGAATCGAGAACAGAGTTGGGATCAAAGGGAAAAGTAAAGGCTGGGAACAAAAAAAACAAATAATCAAATACCTCAGACGAATATGCTTTTTTATACATATATGTATAATATATGTGTGATTAAAACATATATACTGAAATGAGAATTCAGTCATGATCAACTAGTTAATTAGGAATTCATGTTCCATCTGAAATAAGTAATAATTCATTGATCCCTACCTCCAACCAAGATTAAGCTCAATACTGAACTCTCTCTCCATTGTTTTCAAGTCCAGTGAAGAATCATTGTCATTACTGCCATGGGAATTCACATTATGACATGTGAAGTTAAAATGCATAATACAGCACATGTCACCTGCTTCGCACTGAGGCTGCTGTCCCCACTGGATCAAGGTAGAGCAAGTATTCCTGTTCAGGGTTGAGTATTCAGTCCTACCCAAGCTATCTGTCAAGGAATGGAAATTTCACTCAAGCCTATTAACTATACAGACAGTAACACAGATGTTTGCACATTGAGCAGGCTATTACTTGAGGGAGCGAGGGTGCTGGCACTCTAGTCTTTAAATTCTTCACATAGAAGGAAACACCACCTGGAGCAGGAAATGATCCAGGGAGAAGCAACCAAAGAGAAAAGGGTGGGTGGAAAGGAAGCGGGAGGAGATCTATTGAAGGAAGAAATGTCTGTCATGTTCTTGCCAGTTGCTTTTTCTTTCTATTGAAATGCAGGTTTGTCTCTGTTCCTGCTCATGGTTGGGGGGGTGGGTATGTGTGTGTGCAGGATCTTCAATCTGCTGCATTTGCCCCACAGAAGGTGGGAGTCAGCGCATGAAGCTCAGCAGCTTCCAAAACCATATGGGAGGCTCGGGAGAGGACGTGAGAAAAGTATGTGGCGGCTCAACCTGAACAGGAGGTTGAGCAGTGGTATATCTATTGTAACACAGCAGCACGCATATCATGAGTCTTTATCCAATGTGCCAGAAGGCTTTTTCAGTCAGGATTACACCATCAAAGCATCTCAGTATCACTCAGTAGTGTTGATTTTGAAAAAAAATTGTGAAAATAAAACATCTGCCAGAGCAGCACATATATTATTACAAAAAGAAAGAAGAGAACAACAACTTGCATTGCATGAAAATCTGGCCATGGAGTCAAAGTCTAATCCAAATCACTCAGGAGACCATCTTTGGAATAAGGCCATCTCAGAGTTACTAGACAAAATGGATGCCGTTAGTTTTCACTGTAACAATAATAAGGTTTGTGGCTGCAACAGCCATGTTGCCTTTCAGAATTTTTTTCCTTCACCAAAGCCTTTCTTTAATTATAAAGCCTAAGTATCCATCGTGCTCACGACCAAAAGCCATCTATTGTTTCCTGCCTCATGCAGCTTGATGAAAGTTTCTGGGGTGGATCTAGACATATGTTTAGAGTTTATATGGCAATAAAAAAGTCTGATTTCCATCATAATACCAAATGTAAATTAAGGCTGTGGAGGACTGTATAAAGGCTAGAGAAATAGCCTCAAGTCCAGGTCACTCTGTTCCCCATTACAGAAGGGTAAGCCTCTGAGTCTGCAGAGAAATCCCTGCTATCTGTGGAGCCTTTGAGGGGGAATCTAAGCAAGAACCATGCACTGAAAGGGGGTGGGTCTGAAAGCACAACCCAGCCCACAGCTTGACAAAAGAACATCAAACCCACTCTAATGCCATACATTTCCCACACTGTTTTTGCACAGATTATATGGTGTGTAACAAGCATGATGGCATGGTTAAATCAGCTAATGCTGATTTTACCCCTTGTATTAAGAGCAGGCTTCATTTGAAAAGACAAATTCAAGACTCCACTGTAGATCATTCAGAAGGTGAGTGATGATCACTCGAGAGATGAGCTTATTTTTAATTGCTGTTCCTGTATATTTTCTGCCATTTTAACCTTGTCAGTCAATAACTCTCCGTCTTTCATGCCTCTGTCTTACTTTTTGTCTGTCTCAGTACCTTCATTCTCAGATGCTAATCCATGCAGCATCTACTACACTCCTTTTGATACTTCTTGTTTTACCAATGAGCAGGAAAACCAACTGGGATGAAGCTGAATGATTTCTTAATGCTAACAAGTTATTTGCCCTGAGCCTGGGCTTGGTCACTATATGTCCACATTTTCCCAGACATGACTTCTTTTTCTCCCAGAAGGACTGTCCAGATATTCTTAGACTTCGGACATTTAGAGTTTCATGAACCTGGTAGTGAAACAACCGCTGTAACAGCAATTGCTCATCTCCTGTATGTAGGCAAAGCCACTCTATAGGATGTGAGGAATTAGCCAGGCACATATGGGAAGGACTAGTGTCACTCAATTCCTTTTCAAAAGTTAAAGCAACTTGGTTTGGAATTTGCTGAAGTTCTGCACATATGAACATGATCTAGATCTCATCAAACCAGGTCTGAATGGTTGAGTGTTTTTCAGATCAAGCTGACAAATACACGGCAAGATATCACTGGATTTGATAACACATGTATAAATTGAAAAGATGAACTTTGCCTGCGTGCACACTTCAAAGATTATCACCAAAAGGAATTTGTTCTCAGTAAAGAAACATCCAGTTGACTCACAAGCAGGAATCTGGTGATTTGCTTTGTGTGATGAACAAACATCAGGTATATAGTTAGGTGTTTCTGAGACCTGTGCTGCCTTTTAGGGATGCTTTAGTACCAGGACAGCTCGAGCACCCTGCATTCTGCTGTGTTGCCAAACCGTCACTGGTGTGGTCTGGTGATAGCCTGTGCTAGGAAATAAAATATGCAGGAATACTGTCTGCTTCAAGACCTGCCAGAAGTTTGTTGCTATACCATCTGGGCTGTTTTTATTTATCCAGCTGTGATTTCTTTGGGTTTTGCATTTTTAATTAACACAGTTTTGAAAGAGGGGCAACTTTTGTTTAACCTCTTCAATGCTGCATCATGTAGGTGAGGCAAAATATAATTCAACCACAAAGTCTCTCAAATTCAAGATACTATCTCTTGAACTGTTTGTGCTTCCTGGAAGTTATCATGGGTTGTTATCCCACAAGCTATGCTCAATTCCAAAAACGGGTAAGGGATTTTTTTCTATTGAGAAGAAGGCATATATAAGTGGTGAGAGAAAAGCTGTAAAAAAATAAAGATTCAGCCATCCTATTATGAAGTTACCGCCTCCAGGTCTTTCTGTCTATGTCTATCTTTTTTCCTCTCCTATCTTCTCAGCTTTAGAACCACATTATAAAGAGTTCAATCTCACAGGTAAGCACACACCTGTGCATGTGCCCACCAGATTTGCCTAATTGTTCGCTACTGCTTTAAAAACACTCTGAACAGGTATTAGACAATTACATCCATTTAGGCAGGCAACAGTGGGCTAGCATACGCAAGTGACACTCTTGCTGTCATCAGTTACAGTAGATAAAGACAGTGATCTTGGCAATTCCAATGTATAAAGTTAATTTGATGGGAAGATGATTCTAAATGGACTTAAAATTTAAGCATAAAAATCCTAAAGATTTAATAAAACCTAGTGCCTTGATCACTTTCATTGCAGGATTTTACAAAGGTGCTGGCTGAATTTTTCCATTTCTTAAGTGATAGGCAGGAAATACAACTTTCTGTTATTTTTTTTCAGGTTTTTCTGCTCTGCAGTTTTTATGCTGGTATCAGGTCTTTCTTTCAACAGACCAAAATGAGCAGTGAGATTCAGTTTCCCGTACTACCTTACACAATCCCACCTGGTCTTCAACTGCCCGTCTAGAAGTCTTCTATACATCTTGTCTGCTAGTTCCATGTGGATGTCTCTGGCATCCTGGGCATATCAAGAAGAGAATTGTTCCTAAACAAGAGAAACACGTAGCTTTGCTTCCCTTTTTAAGCCAGAGTACCCTCAGACAAGTGATACATGCCAGGAACTAAAATTGCAGTTCATGGCTCAAATTTTCTACAAACATGTAATAATGTAATAATTAAATGTAACAATTAAAATAGCAAAGCATTAACCCCTTACCCACACAAACAGAAAAATTTAACAGAAATGTCATGCCCCATTAAGATTTTCATTCCCTTCAGTCTAGAAGATGAACCAAATTATATATCAAGCAAAACCAAGCTCTGTGACTATGGTGGGTTGATCCTGGCTGGTCTTCCCCATGGGCTGCAGGGTAATTTCTGCTCCGGTCCTGGAGCACCTCCTGTCTTTCCTTCTGCACTGACCTGGGTGTCTGCAGAGCTGTTGC
>JANHGB010051027.1:0-20321 GCA_026283785.1 Coracopsis vasa | reverse complement strand
GGTGCTCCAGCCCTCTTATCATCTTTTGCACTAGCTCCAAGATGTCCACATCCTTCTTATATTGGTGGCCTCAGAGCCGCATGAAGTACTCAAGGTGTAGTCTCACAAGAGCAGCACAGAGGGGAAGAATCCCCTCCCTTGACTTGCTGGTCATGCTTCTTTTGAAGAAGCCCAGGATATGGGTGGTTTTCTGGGCTGCAAATGCACATTGTAGGTTCATGTTATGCTGCTTGTCAGCTAACACTCCCAAGTCTTTCTCCTCAGGCCTGATCTCAATCCATTCTCTGCTCTCTCTGTGAGTCAAAGCACATAAATACATTCAAAGCTGTGGTGGAAAATAGACTTTTTATACAGTGTCCAGTATGTTGTAAGTCTAACTTGGTTAGAAATGTCCTGATGGAGATTTGAAACATCTCTGTATAGGTCTCTCTGGGAAAATAAGTGTGAAAATGACAAAACAAAGTTATTTTAATGTTATATTAAGGTTTACCTCATGCTGAGGGTTTTCACAGTGGTTTACAAGCCGCCTAACCCAAATGTGAAATGAAGTTTCCAGTCTGCCGCAGTTCAATCTCTTAATTTTCTCATAGTTAAATATATTTGGTCTTTCATGCAAATAGATGTCTATCTTGACTATTTTTTACATTTGCCCTTGCAAATGGGCATGTTTGAGTTTCAATATGGTAATTTCTTTCTAAAGAAAATATGGTGTAAGCAGATAATGGAACTGAATAATGTGCCTTTTCCATTTCTAACTACTAGGATTCCATACATGTGCAAATTAGAGACCACTTGAGGAGAAATATTTGCAATATGTTAATTAATTTGATGGGTTAAACCACAAGAATTGTAGGTCATGTCTAGAAAAGTTAAATGTTCTCTCTAGCTGTGCAGGTTTCTAGCAAATTATTATTCCCACTAGTCCCAGAAATAAATAATAATAATTCATATAGTTTCATGGGCTCAGTATTGTATGATACTTGGCATCTTACAATGCATGCAAATAAAGACAGTCCCTGCCACACAGAATAATCATCCTCCAATTATGTGTTCTGAATCCAGTTTCTGTGGTGTTGTGCTTGCCTGAAAGAGCTACAAGCCGTTTTGAATAGCCACCTTTCCTTTCCTCACTTTCACCTGTTTTCCTGGTCATTTCCACTGTTAAGGCCTGCCCTGGTGAAGCTTTCAGCTGCTTCTACTACAACTGCATCAGTGTTTTCTTCTGCACCAGTTCCTAAATACCAACTAGCATTCTGGAGCTGGTCTACAAAGACACTGACCTCTTAACAAAATTTATTATTGTTAAATAAAATGAATGTTAAAGAAAGAAAGAAAACAAATGTGATTTTCATATCATAAAAGTAAAGGCAGTCATGCTGTTTGAGCACGTGTTTTTTGGGGTCACCATTAAAGCCAAAGACTTTTATGATATGAAACACAAATGCCACAGAAGTGAGATGTGAGTTATTAGTGGAATTTGTTTCAAATAGTGTTGCATGCTCTAGCAAAGAACATTGGACAAAATAAGCATAGTGGGGTTTTGTTCCTTGAGCCAGGAAGAGATAAAAAGCTGAAACCCTTCACACACACACCACAGGTGTGATGAAAGGGATAAACTAAGGTTTTATGCCAGAGTATCTGTGTTCCCTCTGAAGTACGGTTTTAAACTGCTCTGAAGTAACAAAATGAAACAAATCTTTATGTACACAAATTCCTAGAACATATTTAATCTAAATATTCATACGCAGTTTTCATTCTCTGTTTTCACATTCCTGCAGTTGTTTCTTGTGAATTTCTTGTACAGCTCCCCGGTTAATTCCCCTATTCAGCTGCAGTGAAGTAGCATGTCATGACATTGTACAGTCACTCTGCTAAAAAAAAGTAAAAATTATTATCTTAGCAAAGAAACCTAGTGAGATTTGTCCTAAAGACACACGGTTTCTTAACTCCCAAGCAAGTCACAGTGTTCCAGAACCCTAAAAGCCTGGGACATCCTCTTCTGCCATTCACCAGGCAGTCTCTAAAACCTGGTTTTCTATACAGAGTAAATGAATAGGCTTCTTTAAACAACTTAAAAATAAGGGGAAGTAAAAGCCTAGCTCCAATTAACAAACTGGAATTAAACTACAATTAACTGAAATTAAGTTTGAGAGGTTACAAGTTCAGATGTTATTTTATTGCAGATCATACACAGCATATTTACAGTTTCACCTCAATATGATGTAAATCTGTTCTATTATAGGGATTCCATGTGGTAAAGGCAATAAACATGATTACTAGGTAGTTCTGGGACTAAAATTCTCCTCATTTTAGGCTGCTGTAGTTAATTTCCTTCTCTTTCTTGCATATCAGCTTGCAGGAAAGTAAGGTGAATAAACATATATGTACAGTAGTTCAACTGCAATTTCACATACAGCACAAACATAAAACTCTGCAATAAGTTTAGATTCAGATTCTCAAAAATAATAAATGCAAAAATTCAAGTTCCCTGCACAATGTAACTTAGATATCTTGTTGAATCATGATGATGATTAGTTAAAAACCACTTGTTTAACCTGATGAGCCCTGAAAGTTTTGTTTTCTCCCTAGCATACATTCATTCCATCTCACTTCATTCCAGTAGTGCAGCTGGAAACTTAAAAATGGAAAAATTCACCTACAGGTGAATGAGAAATGTGAAAATGATTTTTTTTCCAATATTAGAAACGAGTAAATTCAGTTTCTTTGTGTGGACCTCCCAGGCAGACCTCTGTCTCCCCACTTCTTTTTCTGCTATATTTGCCTCTGGTCTCTTTTGGTCCATCTGGGGATTAATTGCTGCTGTTGCTGCAAAAGAGCATTACCTGGAGCTGGGAACAATCTAACCATTAGCATGTTTTACTGTGAATACACCGACTTACATAATGTTAATGTTTAACCCTAGCCAGCAACTAAGCCCTACACAGTTGCTCATTCATTCCTCCCTTGGTGAGAGGAGGTGATTCTCTCCCTGGAGGGGAGAATCAGAAGAGTAAAAGTGAGAAAATTTGTGGGTTGAGATAACAACAGTTTAATAGGTAAAGCAAAAGCTGTGCACTCAAGCAAAGCAAGACAAGGAGTTCATTCATCACTTCCCATCAGCAGACAGGTGTGCAGCTATCTCCAGGAAAGCAGAGCTCCATCACAGGTAATGATGACGTGGGAAGACAAACGCCATCACTCCAAATATCTTCCCCTTCTTCCTTCTTCCCCAGCTCTAAATGCTAAGCATGACGCCATATGGTCTGGAATATCGCTGTGGTTGGTTGAGGTGAGCTGTCCTGCCTGTGTCTCCTCCCAGCTTCCTGTACATCGCCAGCCTACACGTTAGTGGGATGGGGTGAGGAGCAGAAAAGGCCTTGACTTTATGTAAGCACTGCTCAGCAGTAACAAAAACATCGCTGTGTCATCAACACTGTTTTCAGCACAAAATCAAAACATAGCCCTGCTATGCAAAATGTAGCCCATACTAGCTACTATGAAGAAAATTAACTCTATCCTGGCCAAAACTATCACACAGAGAAAGACAGCAAAACCAACAAAATTTTCTAATGGAAGGTGACTGTCTTTTTAGGTATATGAGTCTTTGTGGAGAACAAGTGTTACTTCATATTGCTGTTTCGGTGTTTCTAAGAGATCTCTACTCAACATATTTAAGATCCGTAATAACCCACAGGGGAATGGAATCAAATATAATACTGTATGCATAAACCACAAAAGGTACTGATTAGAGAGAGAAAAAGAATGTTTGATCAGATTGAAAAGTGTAGTATGAAACTGCAGAGATCTGAATTTTTTAAAGGGTTATTACCATATTGCTGTGCTCAGGGAAATGACTACACATCCGTATACATTTTAATTAAAGCATAAAGTTTTAAAACTAGATTCTATTGAGTTCTTACTTAGCATACCCAGAGGGCTCCCCTCCCTGTTTGATAAACATGTGATTTTAGTGGCCTGGAAATGTTTATTTTTCTAGAGAGTGCAAATGTCTATCCAGTAAAAGTGACCTCAAATATGGAATGACTTTCCAGATTTATACAATGTATATAGACGATTTGTACATTTATTTCATAATGCATATAAAGCTAGTTGATTATTGATAGGCAAATTTAAAATTCTGCTGTGAAAATATGAAGCTGCTAGATGAAAAAGAAAGAAGTGGTGATCAAAAGTGTGCAAATGGAGGATAATGTCTCTAAACTGGAGAGACATTGATTTGAAAGATGGATGTCACATCTTTGGGAGTGTTCAAGGCCAGGTTGGATAGGGTTTTGAGCCATCTAGTCTAGTGGAAAGTGTCCCTGCCCATGGCAAGGGTGTTGGAACAGGATGATCTTTAATTGGTCTTCCAACCCAAACCATTCTATGATTCTACGGACTATTCTGGCAGTAACTTCATTTCAAAAGAGTGACTGCTGAATCGTCTGGAGTAGGCAGCTAAATGAGCATGAAAATAGTCATGGGTAACCTAGGGGCTGAAATGTTTCTGTAACTTTTCCTTTGGATAGTTTTAGAGAGTGAACACATCAGTCTCCTACAGCATTGCTCCCAAGGATCGAGAAAATGGATAAAATCTCCTACTTCAAATTGTTTAATGTGAAGAGTTCATTCAACCATACAATTATGTTTAGCAACATTTTAGAGAAACTTATTCTCTGTTTTTAATTGTACTTAAATTTTCATTTTCCAATCTATAACATACCAAAAGGAAGAAGAAATGAGACTGAGATGAGATGCTTTCCAACAATGTTTTGAAAATCAGTGTATGGAACAGCAATCTTGGAAAGAATTATTTTATTCCAAAGCAATGCAGTTGCTGGCCTTGAAGGAAAGAAGTCCAAAACCAAATAAAGATGATAGTGTACGTTCTCTCTAGCACCTTACAGACCTGGAGAAAGCCCTGTGTGAACAATAACATAGTGTCTTAGTGATCTTAAGTTTCTTATTACTGAGAATTTTGTAGTGGTGTTGGCAGGCATTCTGGTGCATGCTTGACAGAGAACATGGAGGGCACCCTGGCATCATCATGAGTAGACTAAGGATAAGGTAATAGCTTTAGAAACAGCAGATTTGTCAGCTTCTTTCTCTACTGCAGCCTGTACATGCTGCTGGGACCCTATCCCCATCTGATCTTCTTTAGAATGCAGGGTCTCATATGTACTTGTTTCTGTCTTTCTGCTTCCGAAGGGAGTTTTCTCCCAATCTTCAGACCTTCTGAAGAAAAATAATAAATAAATAAATAAAGGTGGGGAGCAAGCAAAGAGAGGAGAAAGTTTTTTCTTTTAATACTTGAGAGCTGCAGCAGGAATAAGTGAAGAGATGCTCTAATTCAGGCCCGATCCTCACTTGGTGGATGCTGACCTGACTATACTGAAATCAACCACATGCCAAACTGCATGGATTTACATCCCCATGCTCAGTAATTGAATCCCGAAGCCTGGAAAGAGCTGATCTGCAGCTGAGCTGGAAGTTGTCAAAGACTGAAATGATTTATTCATTATTTATTGCTTAAATAATAGCACAGCATTTCCACAGCACCATACATATTCAAAGCAGTGTCCAAACAGGAACTGTTTAATTAATTCTTACAATACCCCCTATGAAGTAGTTAAGTAAGTTAATGGGCGCTTGCAGGCTCTCAGGATTGATTAAAGCAGGCAAGCAAGGAAGTGTTTACTCGGGGTGATGATGTGAATGGATAGATGAATGAAGTGTGAGGGAAGGATTTGGCTTTTACAGCTCTCAAGTTTACAGGACAAAGTCTTTAAGGAAGTGAATCAGCCATCATCAGTGTTCAAATTAAAGCAGTCCTTTAAGAGTGACTCACATTATATTTGGATTTTTTGATTCCTGGTGAAAGTATAATATTTATTTTTAAGCCAGAGTTAGTGCTATTATGTTTTACTGGTGTTCACATGGCTTTATGGCCTAAAAGAGTAACTTGTTTATCACACGGGCAGCAGGCTGTGAGTGATGCTATTTCTTTGGCAGCTTTCAGGCAAAATGGTAGCAAAGTTACTATCACTTAACAGTGGTGATGGGGTTTTGAATGAACTATGATATTTTAATCAGTGCACATCATTAAAATTAAATAAAAAGGAAAAGTAAATGGAGCAAGAAAAAAAAAAAAGGAAGAGAAATTTTGGTAATAATGATATAAAATAAGCTTGAAATGAATTAATGACAAACAATGACCCAGAGTAAAAGAATAATTTCACTTCTTATCCTAGATTTTATAAAGTTACAGTTTATTAACTTAGCTTAAGAGCTAAAGAGCATATAAAGGATCCATACAAAAGAGACAAATAATAGGGTTTCTGAAATGATCAAAATATTAGTAAAAGTAAAGTCAGGTTAAATCATAATTTGACCTATTTTTGGTAGCAGTCATTTCCCACTCAGCAGCAAAGAATTATTTGACACTGGTTACTTCTCTCCAGCTGGACTTAGCGTCACAGTCAGAACTGTAAGAGTTTACTATTATTCATGGATGTAGGGGAAAAAAGCGACTTGGTAAGATGCTTTTAAGAAGAAGCCTGCTGGGAAATATTGCATTAGACTTTCTTAGAGAGCTCTTCAGCATCTGAAACCCATGATGGAAAAAAACACAGAGGGGAGCCTGCAAGATCAGGTTATTTAAAGAATGATCTTTTCTCTTTCCAGACCTGACTCCACAGAGGAGTGATCTGCTTAAGGAACTGCAAGATCTGGCTCTGCTTTTCTCCCCTAGTTTCCTTTTCAAGGAGAAATGTTTTAGTGTAGAGGTTACTTAGTAACTCAGAGAACCTCTACAAATAAAAATGATGGAAGGTTGTTTTTTTCTATTTGAAGAAATTGCCTGAAGCATAGTGGGTTTTATATTGTTTGAAACTTGTATGCACATTAAATTGCTGACACTCCATTCCATCTTTTTTATTTTTAATTCAATCCCTGCTATTTTATATTGCTGGGGTTTTGTTTTGGTTTGGTTTTTTTTCTTACCTGAATCACACCATTCACAAAAGGCCATTATCAGACATTTTTTGATAGTCTTTAGTTTCTGCCACCTTGGCAAAAAATATCTGTCAAGTTATTTTCACCTCCTGCAGCTTAAAACTGATGGTTAACATTTTCTGAGGATTTATAGCACAGAAAAGAAATACCTTCAAAATAAGGATATGTTGATGCATTATACAAATATTTAAATAAGATATTGGTAGATGTGTATCTAATTTTTGTGGGGTGGGAATTGAAGTGTAGCAGAGCCTTTCCTCTGTCTAATTCTCTTTTATATTGATTATTAAGATGACACAAGGCAAAACACAGTTGAAATGATACTACATAAAAGGGTAACAAGTGAGACTTGCTTTGCATCCATGAGAAGCACTGCAAAAGGTGCAGGCTAACAGAAAGGTGAAATTTCTTTTCTTTCCCTGAAAGCTGAATGCTGAGCCCATGGAAGACTGGGTCATGTTCTCCATTTTCCCATGCAAAAGGACATGGGAAAATTTTAACTCATTAGAAGTAGTTTCACTTAGAGGAAAGAAGGGTAAAATAAATAATCTCCATGCCATTCCTAAAGTGCCATAGGATGGGAAATGGATACACTGCGGACAATCTTAGCTTCTCTCCAGTACATATTCAGATCTGAGATGTATTACATACAATGTCCCCTGATTGCATTTTTGAATGAGAAAAATCTGGTAGAAAAGGTATTGATGTCTCGATTTGATCTAGGCACTTGAGAAATCTTGGAGGACAATACATCTCACCTCAAGTAAATTAGATTAATCTTATCTAACCTCCCACATTTTTCTCTCTACATCAGTAGAGAGATTATGACAGTAAACTAGGCTGTTCAGCTCAGATGTAGACATCTACATTGTGGATATGTAGGACTTCATTCTTATAGTGGATATAGGACATGTAATGGATTCTACACACTGGATATACAGGACTTCATTCAATAACCTTCAGTCAATCAATTTGTAAATTAATTTCATGTAAGTGCCTAGTGCTGCCTGAGATGCCCCAGTGTACCCAACGTGTCTGGCACATGGCTATCACACTTATGAGACAGAGACAGGGATCAGCAGGGATCAGGTGGGATAGCCTAGTACATCTCAAAGGTTTATCCTTGGAAATCTACGTGGGAGCAGCTAAACTGAGACACAATTTCATGTGATTTCATAGTCTGATGTTCTTCAGTAGTTTTCTGCAGTGACTGTAAACACATTACAGAAACTCAGCAGTCAAAGCAGCACATACTCTTCAGAGTGAGATTCACTTGACTGCACCTAAAAACTGATTGTCATTTTAGGCACCACAGGATATCTGCTCTGCCTGAATCAGAAGGGATCAAGTGTCCAAGTCCTGCATTGGATCTTCCAGATCCATGTAGGCATTTTGGATGCCCTTTAATCTTTGAAATGAGACTGTAAACCTATATGAGACAATCAAATCCTCCCCGGTTACTGCAGAGCTCTTGATCTGCATTAGGTGTGCAAAATGTAAGAAAACAGACATCCTGGCATTATGATCAAATAACACCTGCAATATGGACATACTGGAGAATTTTGCTGGTAAAATTCATTTGGTCGAAGTGAAAACAATTACCAACATTTCTCTGACAAAATACTTGGATTGTTAAACACAGTCTTATCTGGATAAAGGGAAAAAAAAAGAACACAGAAACTGGAAGAACATAGCTTATGACTGCCAAAGGGCAAAACTGGACTTCAAAGGCACAGAGAAACAGCAGTTCTAACACTGATCTGCTGTAAGGAGGTTTTCTTCTTAATTGCTTTCTTTCTCTTTCTTTCTTTTTCTTTCTTTTTTTTTTTTTTCCTAATCATTTTAGATATATTTCCTTTTCCACATTTAGCATTTAGTCTATTAAAGCAAATCATTACCATGACTAGTTTAAGGAACAGAAATTAAGAGGAACGCAGACTACCTAGTTGCAGCCACTATTTTCAAAAGATCAGGAGTAACAGATATTGTGTAACATAAGTATACAAGCAGTTTCCTCTTACAGTTTAATGGACCTGACAGGTGCACTGTACTTTACAGGACGATGGCAATTTGTTTACATACAATCCCTAGAAATTCAGGGGCTTAGACTGTATTGAAGTAAAAAAGAAAAAGTAAAAATAAAGTCAGGTGATAAACTTGTAGCTTTCAAGTACTGCAAT
This sequence comes from Coracopsis vasa, assembly GCA_026283785.1. Taxonomy (NCBI): domain Eukaryota; kingdom Metazoa; phylum Chordata; class Aves; order Psittaciformes; family Psittacidae; genus Coracopsis; species Coracopsis vasa. Next base: position 11,127 of record JANHGB010051027.1, on the reverse strand, counting down.
ACTACCAGAATTCCTGAGCAAATGTCATTGAACCTAAAGTGATTGCCTTTGTCTTAGAAAGATTGCCTTTGTCTGTTTTCTACTCATTACTTCAATGAAAGGTTTGTTGCCTGTACTAAAAAAAGCTCTGAGAAGTGTCACTGAGAAGTGTTAAGGACATAACTGTAGAAATAGGCAGAGTGTGTTTCTTAGATGTTTCATTTCTGTTTCATTTAAATCAAAACGAAGAAAACACTCCTTGCAGACACACAAGTATGCATGACACTTTCACACCCTTTGAGACTCATGTCCAGTGAATGATACTTAGTCTGAATAAAAACAGAAGACTTTTCTCTGCTTTATTTGGAGCGGAGTTCCTCATCCCAAATAACTTCAAATAAGGAAAAGCCTGATGTGGCAAAACCATGTTCCAGGTAGTACCTGAACAATCTGTTTGGGTGTATGTGGCAGTGTTACTGGCAAAAGCTTCCTTGTCTCCCAGTCTACTTCTCCTTAAAACTACTATTCTTCTGTCAGCCTTTTCTAGACTTCGAGGGAGTGACATGCTTTCATGATATTTCATTTAGTTATGGTGCTAATAAATGAAATGTGAAAATATAAATGCTGCTGCTCTTACTGGACACAGCACTGTGCTTTTTTCAATAGTGGCTCAAAAGGTGCCACATTTGTCTTTAGGCAGAAGCCACTGCACAATAGAGGGGGCACTCACCTGCCCTGTTCTAGTGATCTCATGTTTTTCTGGAGTATGTCTCAATTTCCTATGGTATTTGGTAATGTTTCAGCCTGTACCATTAAAATGCTAACAATGGTAGAGACAGAGAATAAGAAAGTGGGTATGCCACAGCTCTGCCTAATTTTGTGTAGGGATCATTTGTCTGAGATATGTTAGAGCACTAATATATTGGACCAAAACTAAATTTCAGTGTATTGCTCTGGACTACTCTAGCACACTGTGATTTATAGCTTTAGTGCCTCTAAAGCTTTTTTACATTGTGAATAGTGCAAATGTTAGAGCATGGAGTATTTGCAAGTGAAACTGTTTATAAGCAAAAATGAACTGATATAATTTTAGTTATCCAAGATAAGATAAAAATAAACATGATCTCACTGAAACGTAAAGCCAAAGAGCATCAATTTCTGTCTATGGTGAAAGTTTGTAGTCTATTCACCAAACAATACATGACCCAGTCACCATTAGAGGGAAACAAATCACCATTCTGTACTGGTGGCATAAATAGTTGGATGAGTATTGTTTTCTTAACACTGTAACACACTTTTAGAAACTGAGATTATGAAATGTTTCTGCTCATAATGAATATTCTGAGGCTGAACAGTTTTTGCAACTACACCCTCAGAATAATTTCAAGAAAACAGTAGCAAATATAATCTTATCCTAAAGTCCCCACAGCTACATCAGTTTGATACACTCTTTTCAGACACATTGCAATATGATACTTATATTTTGCAGGGCATTGTCATTTAAAATTAGTATTGTCTTACTTTGGGATACATAAAGGGAAAAGGTAACTTTAGAGAGTCAGAAATTTATTTCATCTGTCAAAGCCTAAGTATAGATTTTTAGAAAGAAATACATCTCTTCAGTCTCTTCTTTTTCTGGTAAGACTTTGTCTTTTGTAAACCTTATAACTAGTAAGCCTGGGTAGTTTAGAAAACTTACTGATTTATAATGGTTTTATAACTGACTCAATTTCCTTTAAAATGTACGACATATCCAGACATAAACAATCTCTCAAACCCAAAAGAGAAATGCAAAAGGTGCTTTTATTTTCAGCCTCAAAGAAGATACGTTTGTAGAGGCAATGACTTTACGTAGGCAATGTCTTGCCAATTCAAGAGCTCCTGACAGAACCATATCAATATATAAGCATTTGATCTACAACTATATTTAGTATTTACTTTGCATTCTTTTATTAATAACCTAGCAAAAATTAATTTCCTTCCAGAAGTACATTACCAGACTTTTCTGTTCTGTTTTCTTTTCCCTGACCAGAAACAATGTCCATTAACACAATAGCATAAAAGTGTGCTTCAATTATTGGCTTGTAGCCAAAACATGACATCATTCCTGTAGCAGACTTTTTCTTAAAAAGAGTGTTTGAAAGTGCTATCACTTCAAAAACCTGAAATTAAACAGAGGCTATATTCCTCACTGTGGGACTTTATGTGATATACTCTGTAGCACTCTTGAATTCTGCCACAGTTAAAAATATTCAGCAAAAGAGAAATCGGTTGAAAAATATATCTGACTAATAGCAGAGAAAATCATGAGTGAAATACAGAATCACTGCTTTGTGTGCCTAACAAATCAAAGGAAGGATGTTTTACAGTTTAATTCATCAGACTGAGTGTGAAACTTTATAATCTGGACTTGTTTGACCTGCCCTAAGTTTTACCTCTAGATGTCTTAAGAGCATACATTGAAGGAACAGGTGTAGGGTGTGAGAACGAGTCAACCTGGATCTGAGCTCTGCTTGGAGGGCTGCAAAGGGGACACCTCACAGATTGCAAGAAGGTTTGATCCTTCCCCTGGGTGTTCTTTCAGATTCCATCTATTTTCAGCTCAGAGGATTTCCTGAACCAAATATGGTTTCTATACTTTTTTGAACTTTGATGGATTTTCTACCATCTTTTGAGTGTCTGTCTCATCTTCCCTGGATGCCAGGCAAAAATTCAATAGTCATAAGGTCTTTTGTCAGTAATTTCCCAAGGTCTGCTACCCACTACATGAAGAAAGAAACTTAAGAGCACTTAATAGTTTAAGCTTACTTGGTCGTTCTTGCACAATAGAAATAAACAAAAATAGAAACACACAAAATATTGTTTCCTGAGGTAGATTTTCCACAGAAGTAAGTGTGGCACTGAATGATTTCTTTTGCAATGGTCATACGTCAAACTAGCATGTTCTTCCTAGAAATCTCATATTTGTCTACTCTGAAAATTCTTTTTTAATTCAATTAAATATATAGATATGAGTATATTATATGTCATTATAACATTACAGTCAGTGCAAAATGAAATTTGGCTGTTTATCATATCAGTGAAAATATGTGCAGTTCAGAAACACTTTTTATTGTTGCACATCATTAGAAGTTCTGAGATGCCATTTGAAAAAGAAGTGTTCATAGCAGTACTGTTTTAATTATAAATATTCTTTTTCTTCCAAATTTCATTATTCTGCATTTCTCCCGCTCAAGCTGAGGAAGGATAAAATAATGTGAGGAAAGTAACCTAGTGCATATTGAAGTGCTTCTGATGTTTTGTTTACTACTGCAAAAGCATGAAATTGTGAATGTGAGATGTATTTTTTTTCTTAAAAAATAATACATTTCACTTTTCAGAAGAATTAAATGTTTCTGGTTTTGTCCTTGCTTGGACAAAAGTTGTCAAACCAAAGGAATTCAGTGAACTGCAATGGATTACTAGAGATTTATGCCTGTATAAATTATAGCTGTACCTGCTCCCTGGCTTCTTTGACCTCAGGAATCATGGGGGCTTATCCATGTTGTCTGTGATAGCTGAAGTACATCTGTGTCAAGTGTTAGTCACAGATGACAAATGAACAAGTTTGTCAGTGGTTGCATTATTTGTTCATACCTGTCTCTTTTCATCTCCATTTTCCCTACTGAGGTGAGTTGACATGGGTTTTGCATTTCTTGAGCTGAGAAACCCTTTACTTCCCTTGTGAAAACTGTTTGAAATCAGGCTGGGCTTGATAGAAGATATTTTGTACCTGATGTGTAATTCTTTTGTTTTGTGCATCGCACTGAGGTCAAAACACAAGAATTTTCATGCTTTCTGTATTCAGATATTCCTTCTATTGTTTTTGCAGGTTATTTAGCAAGCCTGGTATCTGACTTAATATACCAAGTAGCTTTCTTCTGTTTATTTTGAGTATCATCAGTGGATATCATGAAACCAGTGGAAGCAAGTTTTACATTAATATTTAAAGCTTTCATGCAATTTATTTGTGTCTAGAGTGCAATGTCCAGAAATTAGTCTTGCACATGCAGCTTATGAGACAGCTTCTGCAAGGCACTCTTTTTTAGTGATGAACTTATCAGTCCAGGATACTGCTTGGAAGTTTATCTAACTGCATTAGAGAATGGAATCAATCTCATATATGACTAGTGCTTATGTAGCATATTTTGAGAAAAGACCCCAAAAAATTGTGAAGCTAATCCTTGCAGTTCTGGATTTCTCAGAAGCCAGTGTGTTGCTTCAGCCTGAAGAAATATAATCAATGTTTAAATTTAAAAGATCTCCCAGAAGATCTCTGTTTCAAGTCTATTTGAAAAAAAATTATTTGCCTACATTTCTGAGTTTTGTTTTAAATCCAAAACTGAGACAGGTTATTCCCAAGGCTCACAGGTGTGTGCAGATAAACCTGGAATTTATTCAAAGAGCCCTAATTCAGTAAAAGCTAGTATTGTTTGGGGTAAACTGTTTAAAGATAATGTTCTTTTAATTTGTTAAAGGAGCAAAAGGTCTGGCATTGAAAATCATTTAACATTAATCTAACAAACATTGAAGGTAAAAGGGAATTCACTTCCTTTACCTGAATTCTATATAGAAGATAAATGCTTCCCTTTTCCGGTGATATAATTCAGAGACCATTGAAGCTAATGGAATTTGCATCAGATCCTATTTAAAAAAAAAAAGGAGAAATGTTTAGTATACCAAAGTATCAGTCGTAACTAACAAACCATAACATCACTTGTTCAGTCTTGTATTTCATCCCCTTCAGATTTCTCTCTCCAACTCCTTATGCAGATGTGCAATTATCACTTGGGTACCTACAATTATAGGTTTCATGGTATCTCTCATGTTCAAACGTGCAGGTCTTCAGGCTGCAATTTAATCATGCAAACTTTGACTCAGCAAAGTCCTAAAGCCCTTATATCTTTGCTTATTTGCTTAAATGTAGGCTTAAGCACTTTTCTAATTCAGGACATCCTTTTGGCATATTTGCCTTATTGTATCTGCTGACATATTTAAATATCTGTAGGACAAACACAATGTGAGATAGATGTGATTCTTATGTAGGGCAGGTCAGTTTATATTCACTGACTGCAGAGTTTAAATATTTTGTTGCTGCAAAAACAATCTTTACTGTTCGTTTTGGGTGAATAAATCAGTCTAGGTGCTACCACTGGTAAGTAAAGCTTTTCCAGGAAGGTCCCATTGGAAACAGGCCTGCTCAAGTCACACAGGGAATACTGTCAGAGTGAGCAGTAACAGTCATTCACGAGGACGAGTTCTAAGTTTAAGTTCATGTTCAGCTATGTACAAATGTAAGCAGTGTCACACAAAAATAGCAAGGGTGTTCAATTCCCATCAGCTGGCTAAAATGCAATGAAACTTGAGTCACTGCCTCATTTTGCAGTGACTAAAAATACTCCAAACAAACAAAAAAATCCCCCAAAAGTCCCATTGTACCATTTCATTCACTATCTCATTTCTGGTTTGGACCTATTTTCAAAGATTAAGGATAGGGTTTATTACTTTTCCAGAAACTGGTGATTGTCTAGAAGGTAGTGATCATAATCAGTCTCAGAAGACAATAGTCCTACCTAGCAACGTATACTTAAGTTTCAAAAAGTTAGCGACCAGTAGCCAAGGGAAATTAAATTGCCTAAAAACCTGCCTACTGCTCATAACCTGCTTGAAATGAAAGTCTTTAAATAATTCTTCCCAACATATGGACAAAGATGCTTCTATTAGTCATCAAAGGGAGATATAAGCCATTACATTATTCAGATATTTTATAAAGGCAACCAGGGGTGTCTGCATTGCTCCTATAGTTGTTCTTTTAAAACAAGTAATGAATATTTACCTAGGCAAATACCCAGTATCTGGAAAAGATGTTAATTATGTCTGCATGTTTTGAAACACAGGAGTCTTTGCTTAGAAACTTTTCTCAGAGTATAATACAGTAAAGGCAATTAAAAAAAAAACAAAATTAGAGGGAAAAACAAAGCACAAATGTCCTTTCTCAAAATTTATATAATGCAATAATGTTTCTACATAAATAGAAACTCCTTTACATTGTGTGAATCTGCATGCTTGTAATGCTTCAAATAAAAATTTTTAGTTGTCCTTTTCAAAACCAAATCAGCTAAGCATATGGGGCCATAATAAACCACTGGATCCCTTCTGATTAACACAAGTTCAGAATTTCAATCATATCGTATCAGTCTGATTTTTTTTACAACTGTTAATTTCTGTTTTTCAAAGATTGTCTCCAATTTCAAATTATTCTTTTGCAGTCACCCAGTTGTTCTTTCTTTTCTTTTTTTTAAAAAAAACATGATCCCACATGTAATACACATATAATTTTACAGACTGATAAATTAGTTCTTGTTAACACTTACAGACCAATATTTTGATGAAACTGTGCCAACATAAAGCAACTACATATATGAGGGTTTGTGTTTTCTTTTTTAAAGGTTAGATCAGCAACCAAGATACAGATAACCTTCTCTAGGAAGTCCTGAATGATAGTCTATATCTAACAGCCAACATGATCAAAATCCTACAGCACGCATTGTTTTGCTTCGTGTCTCTGAATAGAGAAAGCTCAATGAGTACAAATGTCATGATTTAGCTTTGACATAACGAGTTACACGTTTCATTTTGGTCCAAAAATAGGAACTCCTGGATTTAGCAATTACCGATCAGTAATGCTGACCCACTACATACTTTTCAGACCACAGATGAAAGTTCAAATTGCAGACCATTACATACCATCTGTTTCTTGGTAGAGCTCTTCCATTGCTGTAGCTGGAGAGGGTCTGTTTAAAAATAAATGGGCCTTTACATCCTGATCAGACATACTGAAGTCTGCAGATTCCAAATGCAACCACATCTGTACACATTTCAACAGATTTCCGAAGACTTATTCCAGATATATATCAACATAAATAAAAAAAAAATATCAGTCTATTGGCTCCTACTTTATTTTTACACATTCAAATATTATAAACTTGACATAACAGATCTACATCCAATCCTTTGGAAGAAAAAAGAGATCTAATATGTGAACATCCTTATTTCTTTATATCATACACCAGATTCTCAACAGAGATAGATTGAAATTAGAAGACCATGGGCAATTAACATAAGTAAGTATCTAGTTCTCCGTCTCCACCTTCGAAGTAGTTTGGTTTTGGTTATTTTCCCTTTCTGATAATGAGCTGAAAATCATTTTCTGTGTCTTGACAGGTCACAAGCAAACGACTTGCATGTAAACACACCTGACTGTGCATTGGTACAGAGCAGGGGCTGTTTGCAACAGGGAAAGAGAGTGAGAAAAAGGAGGGAAATAGTAAAATGCTGGCTTATCTTGTTTAGTGATTGATAGCTCTGCTTTTATAGGTACGGTGGGAACTGTCAGAGTGGCCTGAGCAGAATGCACCTGCTGGCTCTGCACTCCTTAAGCAGCCTCTCCTGCTGCCCTTCAGGCAAGCCAGGTGGCTGTGGATCTTTGCTGGTATCTTTGCTGGAACTCATCAACTCCTGCTTCAGGTGTGGGCCACTCTTGCAAACCTTCTCAAGGGGCATATATGATTAGCTCTGAGAAACTCTTCAAAACAACATCTGAAAAATTATGCCTGCCATAAGCATTTGGTGTTTAAAAAGAGAAAAGTGGGAAAAACGGCACAAAACAACAGCAAGCCCAAAACAAAACAAGCTGTTAGGGAAGAAATGTTTAGGAAAGCTTGGCTGTAATTGTGCAGGTGCAGAGGTTGGGTAGATGCCAGGTCATGCTGATGCCATAGGTTTTGCATTAACATTTGTCAGGATTGAGAAGTTTCTGAGGTTAAAAACAAAACCAAACAAAAAAAAAAAAAAAACAATGATTTTAACGTCAGTCAGCTGGCAATGAATTTCAAAGTTGAGTAAAATTCTTTGTGTAGAGCATTGTCAATGAATCTCCACCCCAGAAGAAAGGAACCTTGCAGGTTGTAGCCCTTTGTTTTTCATTAGTGTGATGTCAGACAGATTAACAGTATGACTTCTGAATAGAAGTAAGCAGATATTATATTCTGATATTATATATCAAGAGAAGAATTTCAAAATACTTTTAGGAAGTAAGAGAGACATAAATCAAATTCTCCTGAAGACAAGGGAAAAAGTCTTTCCAACTTTGTTGGAGTAAGACAGAGGCCCTGGGGAATTAAGACTAAAAACTGAAGTCCCTACAACACGAACATCTGTGTCTTCATCTCTACTCAGTATCAAGCAGGCATCCAGAATCTTTTGTTTTGTTCATTTGGTGCAACCAAAGAGAGGTACAGTTTCAAGAGAAACCACATCTGTAAGAAACAAACCCACCTGGAAAGGGTTGTACCAACAAGATGGTTAAACAGCATGTATCTGAAAAAGAACACAGAGTGAGACAGCCACATTTTCACATATGTGGGTGACTGATTTGTAGAATTGTTGTTGATCTTGAAATGAAAAAGCCTTCAGAGAAGTACATAGATGTTTTTAAACAGAGCGTATGCAGAATGAGTAGCATATTTGCAGGTATTTATGTAACTTGATTTTAAGCCTGCTTTCTTCCCTAGCTGAGCAGACTAAAGCTTTCAAAGCATCTAAAAGTCAAAGGCATTTCACTTTTTCATTCCTTGATGAGAAATGAGCATTTTCTCTGATTCAGAGCAAGTAGTCTTTGTTTTAATATTTACTGAAAGAAAAAGGATATATGTATATGTAAATGTGATTTTTATTACTTATTTTCACAATTAGTAGTTTAAAATAAAACCATACTTCACAGAGTACAGCATCCACTGCATCCAAATTTAAGACTTAGGATTACAAGTTACATGTGATGATAAACCTTCCAGACACCCTGTGGTTCCTGCCTTCATTTATGGCAGCAGCAAACAAAGGTCTCTATAATTGTGCAGAACAGGATTCTTTGCAGGCCTTACCAAGTACAGTAAATAGCTATTTCATCAAACGTGGCTTTCAGAATGGTGAAAAAATCTAATTTTGAAAATGCTTTCATATTTTATGTATCATGCAACTGCTTCACTAGAGTTTAACATCATATTTACTCATGCAACCTGCCTTCTGGCCTTCTACCAGGACACAATTTCTTTTGTCCTGTCCACATCGTGAAGAGTATGGGTTTGTCTTCTGCTCTGTTGAATACTCACCTCTGGCTTTGAAGAAAGGTATCAGGAAAGGATTTCTCCTTCTAGCTAAACTTCCTAGTGTGGAAACAGAGAAAGCTTAATGTCTCAGAGAGCAACCTTGCTATTTTACATACCCCTGCTATTTTCAGTGATGCCTGCACTGAATCCTTTACCTCACATGCTTAACAGAGCAAGTGAAGTCCTGCTTAGACATGTATCCTGCAAGAAATAGAGATACAACACCTATAAAGAAGCAAAGTACCTGTAGACTAGGAGAAGGAAATTGCTTCCCTGTGGTACAAGCAAAAAGAGAGCATGTGGAGGATTCATCACATTTTGTACATGAGAAACTAATGGAGAAGTCAAGGTTGAGTACCAAATTAAAGAGCAAATGAGACAGGAGACCAAATTGAAGATATATAGCAGTATGCAAAGATACTAAAAAGTAAGCATCCATATGGAGGTGTACTAGAAATCAGAGCTCCCATTATAGTGAAAGCCAACTAGGCAAAGTGGGGAACACAGCACAGAGGGTGACTCAGTTCACCCTACAGAAATTGATAGCACGATTCAGCAGCACACAAAAATGCCTCCACTGCAATTTGAAATGTATTAGTTTACATGGGGAATGGCAAACGGGAGATATAAGATCCAGTGAAGACATGCTCTTCTGAGGATGGCTGGAAGAGAGGCAGGTACTCGGCAGTAGGCACCCCTCTTTAGCCACCTGAATCTCGAGGCTGGTCAGCTGAATCACTTCCCCATCTCCACTGATTATTTTGGGAGCTCAGACTCCTAGTACATCTCCAGACACTCACAAAAAGATGTTTATACTAATAACCTATGCTGAATTCCAGCACAAGTCTGTAGCTGACAGATCACAGGGCAAAGCCAGAACAGTCTCAGATTTCTGGAGCCTGTGCAAAAGTCCTCTTGAAGGCCACATCTCAGGGCCCACTGTGTGTCCCCCATCAGCAGAGTTCTCCTCAAGGTGTTGGTCCAAGTCTGTAGTGGGCGGAAAAAGGGATAAAGTGCACAGAGTGAGTTGTTAACATGCCACTTATTATCCAATGAAACAGTCTTGGAAAACACAAGTAAAGAATGATTTAGACTGCAGCTGGGCTAATCTGTCATCTATTTGTTTTGGTAAAAGTGGACACACACATCTCAGTTACTGAAAGTCTGAAATCCTTCATATCGGCATTCAGGGATGTGAATGACCTTGTAGCTCTGCCTTTGCACTAGGCAGGATGGGGCTCCCCAGGTCTGGGACTCCTCTTGGAAAGGGCAGTGAAGAAGTGCCTGGCAGCCAGGGTCAGCCTCACTGCCCCAGCCCCAACCACCTCCCTGAAAATGAGCCAAGGCCAGGCTGGGATCTAGGCCTGGGGATGAGCTCTGCTCAGCGGGGCCCATGGCTAAGCAGGGCTGGGCTATGGGGACTGAAGACTGGCTCTGCTGTGGCATCACTGAGGCAGGGACTGACGGCTTTAGGGGCCTGAAATGGGGTTCTGGTACATGGGCAGTGTAGGTGGAGTCCTGGGGGAGTATTTTGAGCCACTGAAGGCTAGTGGCACCTTCAGAGCCCTGAAAAACTCCCCTGAATCTTAAATATCCAAGTGACATTGGAATCATGCTCCCCCTTAAGTCTTGAGCGCGTTAGAATGCAGAAATGAATTAATGCTTTTTTTAATGTAGGTTTTATTCACAGGGAGACAGTCCACAGAATCCACCGAGCTGTTATTGTAAGACTATATGAAAAGGCACAGCAGGTTTCACTTCAGTTTCTTGTGGAAGGCTCATGAAAACAAGACACGGCTTCCTTCTTCAGAAGGGTGGTGGGGAGGGACTCTTCATTAGGGACTGTAGTGATAGGACAAGGGATAACAGGTTCAAACTTAAACAGGGGAAGTTTAGATTGGATATAAGGAAGAAGTTCTTTACTGTAAGGGTGGTGAGGCACTGG
>JANHGB010051025.1:0-58380 GCA_026283785.1 Coracopsis vasa | reverse complement strand
GTGTTATACCTTAGTTACTGGACTGTTCTTATCTCAACCCATGGGAGTTACATTCTTTCTATTCTCCTCCCCATCCCCCTGGGAGTGAGAGAGCGGCTGCTTGATTCTGGGTTACTGGCTGGACTTAAACCACGACATGGACTGAGTGTCATGTAGCCAGCTTCCAGATAATGCCAGCTTTCACTGGGATTAGATTTCTGGAAGATATGTACTCTCAACATCCTACCTTGGTCAGCTCTTGCTCAAAGGAATTCTGTCTAACCTCTGCTGGCTGCCCCAATACCTGCAGGACTTAATGACTTCCAATCTGTGCAAACTGTACCCAGAAACAGAGGGAGACAACAGACTTATGTCTGAAGGGTGTCTCTAAACCTCACAGAGAATATATACTGACTTCAGCAAGGCCTTCAACCCTTTATGAAGTTCCTACAGCTACTTGCAGGGTAGGCGTGATGCCAGTAAGTCTGCTGCACTGTGTGTGCTGAGGGGCTGGCCATGTCCATCAGCAAGGGTTGTAGGAATATGATGTGGTGTGTAAGAGGCCTTGGATGTAAACACCTGTAGGAGGACATCCTAAAACATTCTAAATGTTTTAAATGTCTTAAATGCCTAATGCCCCAAAACCACTCTTTAAAGTGCTTTTAGATTGCAGTATAGTTGTGACTAAAAAAACATTTTTTTAAATGGCTCTTGGATACTTACTGTTTCCATAGAACTCAGAATTAGGCACACAGACACTTTTAAAAATATTCACTTTAATGCTTTAATGGATTCTGGCCATATTATAGCTATTTAAGAGCCTTACAGCTAATGATAGTATTAAATAACATTTCAAGGATCTGGTATAAAAGAGCTTGTGTTTCTGTTCTCCTTTGTCGTGAAAGTCTCTCATAGCTTGAAAAAATTGGTTGTGTTCATTCCTAGGAAAACAACCTACAATTCTTGCTTAAAGGAATAAAGAAACGAAATTTTCCCAAAATGTAAAAGTCCCAATTTCCCCAGCCTGTATGGAAAAAAGGTACACAGAACATAACTGTTTTGCATTTCTGCAAAATATGTGAAAATAACAACATGGTAGCAAAGAAAGCAAGGTGCCTGTTCTTTCTACTGCACAAAAGCTCTGGAGAGCGTAATAAGCTGTGAGCTTCCCCAGAATTTCTGCTTGGCTCTTTTCTTACCCTCACTGAAACTCTGACAATTATAAAATTAATTCTGTGGATCTCTGGCCCTTGTGATACCTCCTCAGCGCTCTTAACTTTCTGAATGATTAAAATCACCCCAGGGGAGTTAAAGCTGCAGTGAAAGAAATGTGTGATAACTGTGTACTTCAAAGTATTTCAAACTGGATGCATAACCGATAAAATAACTAGCCCATAGGTGCAGCAAAACTGTCCCAAACCAAGTGAATGCAAATTTCAGTTGTGCTACAAAAGAAGAAGTTGCAATGTATTAATTCTTATGAAGTTTTTCTGCCATGCATAAAAATCAGCCAAGGTTTTCTGAGTATTTTAGAGATTATTTTCATTCTCTTTTTTTTCCCAACTTCTCTTGCTCTCTTAACACAGTTGCTGGATGCCCTGCCTTAGGATAAAAAGTGTAAGATGTCTGTGTTTCCCTCTCTGTACAATCTTCTTAAACAATGAAAGATCTAATTTCACCATTTCTGCTGTTTGCAGTGAATTTTTTTCACACAGCTCTAGATGGCACTGCTGATAAACAGCTAGTACATTCAGCAGGGACAGATTTTACTTGGTGAACTGCTACAATTGATTTGGAGTCCTAACCTTTCCTCCACTTACCCTACATCCCACTCTACCACCTGCAGCCCTATAAACAGAAAGACTTACATGATGGAAGCCATCTGTACAGTAACTCATCTCATCAGAGTGCTGAAGAGCTGTTCTGCTCAAGTGTTATCAATGTCTTCCAACTCACTGTGTATTTTTCTTATTGCTAAAAACAATCCCAAGCATTCTTTTTGGCAGATTAGTAAGGAATTCAAGTAGCAGATGTTCAAATCACTCTTTATTTTTTGCATATTGAATCTCCATGAGGATACTAAGATCTGTTTCTAGGTCTTTGTGCTAAGTGTAGCAGCTCAATCATCTCTGTTCTATAGAGAGTAACTATGATATAAGGAAATAACTTTCATATATTATCTGAAAACCTCTGTACATTTTTTTGCATTATATTTAGCCTTCTTGGGAAATGCCAAAAACAACTTACACTGATTTTTATTCCTATGTTTTCCCCACAGAGAATAAACATTGTGTCATAAGAAATACCTGAATAGTTGTTTACAGGTTAGTGCTGAACAAAATTCCTTTAGTCAAAGCTCTACCTAATGCACTACAAACAGAAACTTCTACCTGGCGTTCCTCCGTATAAATTTAGCATACAAAGTTTTCCCCTGAAGGCATGACTGAAGTTGTCTGCTGAGATAAAATCTACTGTATTAGTTGAAGTAGATTTTTGATAACATACTTGTCCTCTTTCTTGCATGTGTTGAGACATACTTACAGACTTCTCATTAAATTTTTTTTTCCAGAATAAGCAATTTTAGGTGCATGCACATTAATATAGCTCTATTAGTAAAATAAATAGTGCGAGGGAACGTTCTCAGGCATTTTAATGGGAACTTCTACACTGGTAAATCTTAGAACCCACTCAAGCAAGCAGTTTTGGCACGTTGTTTAGGGCTTCCCTAGCAATTCTTAGTTATAGTTTAGGAATAAGAATCTTCCAGAAGCCATTACCAAAGGGCAATTTGCATTTACATAACTTGTTCTGGAGGCAGTGAAACTATGCAAGCATGAATACGAGCTTTCTATGCCAGATAGCTTCAGTGCTCCAATATATTCCTGGGCAGATTTAATCTGCCAGAGGGAAATAACCAGAATTTTCAGTGGTTTCCTTTTCCAAAGAAATACATCACTGCTTTCAAACCATGAGCTTATGAACAGACATAGGTACTGCAGTTACAGAATCCAGACAAAAATGGAATAAAAAAGGCAGTAGAACACATCCATTTATATCATCTCATGCTAAGGAATTCTTATTCAAACATCAGGAATCTTTGAGATTTTACTATGAAGGTTTTGTATTTAGCACACTAATCTGGTTACATTGGTTGAGTGTGATACCTTGCAGAAAAATGTTGATATTTGTTTAGAGAAAATTTTTAAGTTGGGAATTCTATCTATGACGTAGTGGTAGATGAAACACATAATCATTGCCAATCTTGATTTACTGGCAGTAAAATGGCTGTAAAATTAACATTTCACAAAACTCTAGAAATAATTTTATTCTTTGTTGTCTTTAAGATCTTTAGATTAAAGGAATTTCCAGCATAACTGAAAATCATTATGTCTGTTTTCAATTGCCCTTTATAGTTAACCCAATAGCCCAAATAAAATATCAAGGCATAGAGGAACATAATTTGGCAAACACATTTCAAATCCTACAAGATCCACGCATTTCAGAGCCTTCTCAGTTGAAAATTATTTAGCCAAGTTGTTGATCAGGTTTCTTAAAGTGGATTATTCTATAATATGTCAGTAGTCACATACAAACTTGTCTGATAACCATGTGTAACGATGGCTGCAAATGACAGAAGCACAGGTGCTATTTTTACTTAATCTACTCAATTGAAAAGCATAGATGTTTACCTTGAGAGTAGAAGAATAGATCTTATTACAACATGGAATCTGTGGATTTAACTCATAAATAGTGCAATGAAACTAGTACATCATACAAGATTGCAATGGGTAGCTATATTCAGGCCCACTGGGAGTATTATCCCTAGATAAAAATCAACATTTCTTTGGTTGTGTATCCAACTCATGAAAGTGATCTCACATACTTTTTACTTTTATCACTATTGACTAGAAAGATAATATATTTTTTTAGAAACCATTCAAAGTTATTCCTAAGTAAAGAATTAAGATTTTCTATGTGGAGAAAAAAAGGTTATTGCTTTCTTTCTTTCAGGATATTTCTGCAGGCAGTTCCTGCACTTAGTCAACTTGTGATATTTTTTTAAACTTGAAATGCTGTAGATATATATCACTTTTGATGAAGATTCTGATGGGAAGTCTTCTCAGAGTCAACTGGGATTTAAAGGAAGATATTTTATTTTTGGAAATGTGATGCCTAAAATACTATTTTAAAATATAGACACCATGCACTTTCTGTAAGATTGCACACCCATGCTGTAAAGAGTATTCATCTGCTTAAATATTTTTTTCTTTCTGTGATAGTCTAACTAGCTGAGAAAAAATGTTCAAAGGAAAAGGTAAGAGAAGTTTGGAAAAGCATTGCCCCCTTCCACATAAATTTTTACTTTTAGTATAAAGGTAAAAAATCCCTCGACAGAGTGCTGCAAATATCCACACATACACAAACGAATGTCTTGACAAGATTTTTAATTTTCATTTCGATCACTACATAAATGGCTTTTCTTGGTTAGTATCTGTTCTTTGGGAACTGAAACAATAGCTGTTTGGGTTAACCACGGTAAGATCATTCTCAAACTAGGTTTCATTAATAAGGCACACAATTCCTCTAAGAGACATATAAAACTAGCTAAAAAGTAATATACCATGTGTTTGCTTGTCTGAAATAGGCATACCAGAAGGCCATGTTAAATATCTTAAATTATGATGATTCTATCAGTTCCTTTGGCAGGTTTTTATAATTTCTTAATCTTACTTTATCGGCTAAAGATTTTCTTAAATCAAGCTAAAATTTCCTGGTTAGAGGGAATGCTCATTCCTTCTTATTCTGCCCTTGTTGGCTAATGAGAATAATTGGCCTCCATCCTCTTATAACATTCCTTTATGTATTTGTAGGTAGTTATCATGTTTCCCCAGTGGTCATTATATTTGGGTATTGAACATCTGCTCAAGAGTTTATTGATGCTGCAGATAGTACCATATCTACAGGGAGTAATATCACATTGCACTGTGTAGCCATTCTGGGAGCCCTACCTGCAGGAAGGTCACTCAGAAAAATCAGAAACACCTACAAAATGCGAAGTCCTTAACATGGACACAAAGAAGGCATATATTTCTTCAAATTTAGGTGAATTAAGCCTTTGCCAAGCAAGAGGAATGAACTGTTGAAAGCATATAGAATTGTGACACTTATTTAAAAAATAATAAAAGAAAAAGCACAGATTTTCTATATATTTGATAGTGATGTTTTCATAGTGTCTCAAAGCATCAGATAAAGTTTTATATTTTTTCCTAGACATTTTATTCTGAATTCCCATGAGGTTTTTGACATTTCTATAGTATCTTCCATGCCTGAGAAGAAAATATTACAAGCCTGACAGGTGTTGACAAGCAAAACATTTTTTAGTGAAGCATGGTATTAATTATAATATTTGTGTCTTTTGTTTAGATCCCTGCTTTGTCTCAGGGTAATTTTCAGATAAGAAGTACTTGCTTTTAAAGTCTATAGGCAAAAAAAAAAAAAGACAACGTTTTGGGCAAGATTATAAAAAAAAATAGATGACTTCAACCTAAGTGAACACCCTGATCTACAGATCATTTCTCTTTTATTTAATAATTAATACCAGCTACACCAGCACTCTTAAATCCTCCACAGATAAGAAATAAGCAAGTTAACACTACTAATATTACATGTAATATTTCAATCAGTGAGAATTTTGAAGTGGGAACATGGGGAATTAAACCAAAAGGAAACAGGCTTTTTGAGTTTCCTGCAGTTTAAGTGAAAGACACATTCACACAGATGCAAATACTATTGCACTTTAAGAGTTTTGTATCATCTGTTATAATAATTGCTGTATCTGCCAGCCAAGTAATGACTTTTCAGTGGCATTCTCGCTCTGCACTTAACACTTTTTCCTTCAGTCCCCCACAACATTCTGTGAACATGGTAATGATTAGACAACTTCCTTAAGGAGGTTGCAGCATTAAAAGAAAGAGAGAAAGAAAGAAAAAAATCAAATATCTAAATGAGTATCTGTTGCTGTTAACCAGCAATATATCTGTAAGTGAAGGTATTATCTGTTTTACCTTCTTGTGCAACCCCAAAATTTTGTGTCCATGTGCTGTGATAAAGACGCGACACTGAATGCCGAATATTGCTGTACTATGTTTCTGTACTGATAGAGTAGTGTGGTGGCGTCTTACTCTGTGCAAAAACTACTGGCAGATTAGCAGCCAGGATGCTGAGAGCCTTTCAATTTGAAGACATGGGGTAGGCCAACTGGCACAGTGTTTATGAAAGGGGCATTCATACTATGCACATTGCTAAGCTGCCCACTGTGAATGAAAGAGAGACAAGCAAAGTGTTGTTGAAGCAAAGCCTAGAAAAAGAGTGTCAAAGACATGGGAACAATGAAGGTCCACTGTCAGAATGGGATTATGAAAGCCTGAAGCCCTGTAGCAAGGCTGGCAGGTGAACACATGCTGCTGCAGATGACAGCAGCAGGACAAGCCATCAGGATGCTATACATAGTTGGCAAGGTTATTAGAATCCAGTTGGGGTAGATTAGTAGCCCTGCAGAGAAAGGATTAGCAGCTATGAGCATAGCTTAGGCAGCAGCAAGATGGACTGTAAAGCTACAGTTCACTAGCATCTACCTTTGTGCTCTTTTCCTGCTCGTTGTCAGTGAAAAAGGCCCTCAAGAAACGAAATGTTTTAAAAGTTCATTTGCTAACCAAAATCTTCGTTCGCGAAGTCAAGCCATCATCATCATCATTCATTTGCTATATCGGTCAAAAATAAACTTCTGCTCTATTCCATTCCCAGGTCTGAGGACTGAGAGCATTCATTTTTTCTGTAGGGGATAAGGAGAAAAAAGTCCTGGTGTCTATCTATCTTCCACCAACTGTAATTTATTCGACATTCAAGACAAACCTTGGCATCACCAAGACTATTTAATTTTCTGTGGAAATACTATAATCAGAAAACTCTATGCATGTAGAGGTGAGTGCTCTATATGCTGTTTTTGCCTAGTTTCTCATAGGTACACTAGAAATCCAGCATGCAAGCCTAGAGATCTTCTGAGATGTGATGAGAATTCACAATGAACTGCATCGAAGTCACATGCCTATGTTTTGGCATGGACTCTTAACAGCTGAAGCTTAGCTCTCCTTGATGACTTAAGCTGCAGGAATTTTCAGTTTTCTGAAGTTTGGTTAACCTCTTTCTGTGGTTTCAGATCTGAGAGCCAGGTAAGTCCTCTGCTCTACTACCTCATGGAGGAGTCTGACCTTCTTCACAGTAAAGCTGGAGGTCGCAGTATTATCCTTCTCCCTTTCTATTCTGGTCTTTATTGTCCCTATATGAAAATGGAGACAATATCTGGAAGGAAACACTTCCAATAAAAGATCTGTCCTCCAGTGCTCTGGGACAGAAGGAGGAAATGTCCGAAAATAAGACCTCTTATCTTGTATATGGCTATCCTGTTTAAGTTCTTAGGCAAAGCACTCACTTCAGTGTATGCAACAATTTGAAATCAAACTGGTATAAATCTACTTAATTTTATTATTATTTATTTATTTATTTTACTAACAGTTCTCACTGATAAACTATCACAGCTAGTTACATGATTGATTGTGTTGAGATAATAATGTTTATATTGATTTTATTTCATAAGGCATATGAACTGTAATGTCTGGCTTTGGCTTATGACTCAGCTCATATTATTACTGGTCAGTTCAGATGTAAACAAATAAAAACCCATGCGTGTTCAGGTTTACTCCTTGCCTTTGCTCTAATTAGTGATTGAGGACTTCTATAACTACATACAGGCTTTGCTGGTAGGGACTTTTCACTTGGATCTTTTCATTAGAGTTGAGCCACGCTAGGAAACTCTTTCATCTGTCAAACCCAAAGTTAACTAGGTATACTTTGTGCTGCTTTGTGCTACTTTAAGCCACATTGGGCTACTTGCAAATAAATCATAAGTTATTCTAAAGAATTCAGGTGAGCTCCTATAAATATCACTGTCTACATATTCTGATATATTCCCAACTTTTTCTGTGGCTGAATCTCACAATTTCATGAAACTGCTGAATACAGTCTGGTGTGAGTGGCAGTGGTGCTGAAGTATCAGAAAAACACAAAACATTCTGCAGTATCCAGGTTTTTACTCCCTGAGACTCCTTTACGCATCATCCTTTCCTGATCCTCTGGTGACCTTACTGTTTGTTGTTTTTTTTTTAGTTTATAGTTGCCTCTTCTTGGCATGATTATTGTCTCAGTGATGCAGTTCAGCCTATCAACCAATAATCTCCTCAGGGAAGTGGTGGATCTCCCAGAGTTGGACACATTTTAAATTCAGCTGTAGCTGGACAGGGTACTGGGCCATCTTGTCTATATGGTGCCTTTGTCAGGAAAGGTTGGACCAGATGATCCTCAAGGTCCCTTCCAACCTGGTATTCTGTGATTCTATGATTCCTATTAAACCTGAACATGTTCATATCTTCCTTGTTGTGTTACGACTGATGATATCATAATTTTTCTTGGAATCTAAAAAGCAGCTTCAACATGTATATTTTGAGGTCCTTATACCCCTGCTATCCCAATCTCAGGGATTATTTTCTACATATTTTTGTATATGCAAAAATATATATACATTTTCAAAGACTTTTTTCTTTTTCTTGTACTGTTCCAAGTAGCTAACACTGCTGAAGCTCACTGTTTTCAGTTTGGATGATTTTTATACCTTTTCTTCTAGCAAGTCACTATCCGCATTCACATATATTCAGAATGATGCTGCATATCTTTTTTCGTGTCCCCCCCCCCCTCCATTTTTTTGTTTCTTTTTTTTTATTTCTTCACAACCTCCTCTCTCTCCGCAGCATACTCTATAACAACCTGGTTAGCTTTATTTTTAAGAATGTCTTGGCTCTACTTTTCGTTTGTTATTTGTCATTGAGAAATTGAAATTTACCTTGAGTCCATAATGCTGTGCCCAGCCTCAGCTGTTACATTTTCAAAGCAAACACAATGGCACTTGCTTCCTCGTTTTTAATCCCACCTGGAAAGGGATTCTCAGGAAACTTCTGCTAAATTACATCACTACCATTTTTTACCTTTCTAAGAAGTTTTGCTTGATCAGATAACAACAAGAGACTTACCAGAGGTAACCCACTGACAAGAGTTGTGGTGATCAATGTTGTCGCATTGTTTTGCTGTAAGCCTGCTCTGTTTGAATCTGTTTTCTTATAGTTGGATCATAAATTGTTATTTCAAGACATTTTGTTCCATGAATATACAGCACCTGATACAAGAGGGCACAAGAAATTATTAGGGCTCCTAAGTGCCAAATATGATTATGATAATTATAATAAATAAGTATTTGCAAAAATGTGATCTTATCCCCTTTTATTTATCAATCTGGGCCATTATTCAATGAGGTTATACACAGATTTAGCAGCTTTATTATATTTCACTGTGTTACACCAAAGAGAAATGAGCTATAAATGGGAGCTGTATGATGAACCCAGTTTAGATTTAATTAGAAACAGAAGTTAAAAGCCAAAAGCCAGGCAGAAGTAAGCTGTCAGTGAAGGTTGAGGCTGTTATAAAACTGATAAGGAAGAAAGTGTGGGGTTTTAAATTGAGATTGCTGGTAGGGTGTCTGTGGGTTTCTGTAGTGACAAACTGTACAGATTCCAGGATCCCCTGATGAAAAGCTGTCCTCATTCCCTAATGCTTTATGAGAACACTGCAGCCTCTTGGAATATTTTTTAAGCAGAAAGCCATCATGACAACACTGGAGAAAGAAGGGCAAAAAAATTCTTTCTGGTAGGGAAATAAAGACATCTTAAGCTCAACTTCAAAAGCTCTTTACTGCAAACAGTAGCTGTGGAGATACCGTTTCATCTTTGCCTCTGGGATATTATTAAGCCTTTCTAGTAGCTCTAACTGCAGGAGAAGGGATTACAGAAGTTGCTGCTGTGTAGCTGCCTGACATACAAATATCTGGAAAAGCACAGATCACGTTTTTGTACAAGGGCCACTTATTAGACAGCACCGAAAGCTTAACCTAGAATGAATAGCACAGCACTGCCTGCTAGCTGCACACAAACAAAAAACATGCAAGATCCTCATGATTCATGCTGGTCTTTTAAGTGCTTTGGGAGAATATTCAGGCTCCCAGCTTCCCTTTTGTCACGGCTGTGTATACAGAGAGTGGTGTTAATTGAGGCTGTGCTGCTTTGGTACAGAGAGCCATGCCACGCCATTCACCCTGCTTCACTTAAGGCTGTGTCAGCATTTCCATGACAAATCCTTACTTTCAAGGGTTTACAGCTTAATCGTAGCAAAATCCGCAATTTGCTGAAATGACACACACTGTTCCAGTGTTAAAGGCTTTGTGTGTGAGCATCAGAAACACAGAGAAATAAATGATTTCAGGTGCTTCTATTTACTTCGAGCTCCTGCTTTGGCCTGGTAATGCCTTTGTATTTTAAAATGGATACTGTGGAGTCAAGGTCCTTATTGTGGGTTAATTGTTACATTTGAAGTGGGGGAAAATAATCAAACAAACCGTATGTTTTTTCAGTGCTTTTCAACAAATCGCTAACGGTTCTGCAAGATTAGCTTGGTAAATCAGGGATTGGAAAATAAATTGCAAAGTGGTAGAAGTCAGTTTAGAAACAGTTGTTCCCAAAACAAGTCCAGTGTCGCTTTGTTAATCCTGTAAGATTGCACTAGACAGAACAGCTATGCTTTCTAGGCCTCTAAAGAAATGTCGCAGGCTGTGAGCAGCACATGATGTCCTTAGCATCTGCTACACCACGGCAAGTCTCAGGCGCTTGCACTGAAAGACAGATTTTCTTTTTTAAAGATTAGCATGAAAAATGAAAGTCACCTCCTCTAAACACTGCTAAGAAACAGTGTGATGTTACAAAGCTGGAGAGCTTTCATGATCAGAGGACAGTCACTGCAACAAGTAGTTTTCAGGGCAGCAGTAGCAAGTGGTTTCTGGTCAAAGGTGATTATAAGATGGGTGCTTCAGCATGACCTGCATAAAATCAGGCAGGTGAATAATTGTTTGTAGGTTTGGATATAAGCTCGATACTTTTCCATGTCTGTAAGTCAAGTGCTGATGCTGTCATTTTTATTTTTAAGGAGCTGCTCCCTGACACTTGTGATGCTCATAAATAAAACTTGCTATGAACTTGAGAAGGAGCCACAAAACTTTTCTTTCACCCCAGATGCAGGCTCTATGTTGATGGCATATATCTATTTCATTCTATGGTTGAAGTAAGGATATTATTCTGCCTGAATTTAAATCTTCTGTTAATTTGCACGATTCATACAAATCACACAATACTTCTCTCACTTTTCATTTACAAAAACTGTGTAAGTCCAGGCACAGTCAGAGTCCGCGTATAATTGACTTTGGTGCATCATGTAAATATAGGCCTTCAGAGAAAGATTTAAAATTATATTTAATGTTATTTTTCTTATTTTATATAACAGTATATAATAATGGCTACTGGCAATCCATCTACTTTATGCTTCAATATTTTTCCATATATGAACATTATTTAATTATTGATTTTAGAAAAGTTAAATGATGAAAATACCATTAATTTTTAGGATTGTGAAAAGCAAATCAGATTGAGTGGGGAACACTGTCACTTGCTTATTTAATTAAAAGAAAACACAAGGAAGCTGAAATTTGAATTCCTGAATGAACTAGTGGCTAGAAATGAAACAGCTTTTATAAAAAGTTGTTTTGCAAAACAGGTCCAAACTTCCACTTTGAAGAATTTATCATTAGCCTTACTATAATTCCTCAAATGGAGCTTTAAATAACAGAGCACTTTGATCAATAATATATACAAAATATAAATGAATGAGTAATCTTACATGAAGCAAAGAAGCATTAAAAATATGCTGGGATTTAGTCAGCTGGATCTTTCATGTGTCAATGAAATAAATGTGAAATCAAACAAAAGAATGTACAAGCAGAAAGTATTGCTCCTGCAAGAAAGTGGCTCATGTATTGTGCTTTTGCTTGTCTTCACTTGTCTGTGTTGTGTAAAAATTAAACGGCTGACATGACGTCATCAGACCAAGTTGAATTTGAGATGTTGCCATGTTATGACACTGCTGGTTTTCTACACATCTATGACTGAATTACCTTTTTCTTGTTTAGTAGATAAGGCAGTGCATATTCCTTGGGTTTAATACCATCAAAATACTGCAAACTGAAAAGCTCTTTAGTTGTAAAAGTGAGAAAATTGCCAGCAAACTCTGCTTGTTAGTTTTAACTATTTCAAATCAAACTAGAGTGTTCTTGAGATGCAGAGAAGGAATATTGTGGCACAGCAACACATGTCAATCAGTTCTTGGAAGGCAATACTATCTCACTTGGATACAATGTCCATGTAGAGGTTGTCAGAAAAGGAAATTGCATGATCTGCCTGTCTCAGGAATCTGAAATTCCAGGGTTTTCAGAGGCCAGGACCAGCTTGTATATCAGTTTGCATTTTAGAGAATCAGCAAGGGTTGTACTGACTATTGATATTCCAGAGATGTGGTAAATTGAAATCTGGAAATTATTTTGTGAAACTTGCTTCCAATATCCCAAATTTTCCTTTCTCTTCTGTCCTCTTTCTTTCTTCTCACTGTGTGCTCACCCATATATTAAATACTGCAACTGTGGGATCAAAAACTTCTACTTTCCAGGTGGGAATACCTTTAAGGAAGATATGTTTTAATTATTGACTTCATGTCAGAGATAACTGAATAAATCTGAATACAGTTGTCACACAGGATATCAGTCTAGAAGCCTAGTGGTCCTCTCTGACCTTACAATCCATGAATCTGTAAATAATTGTAACAGTAACTTGAAGATTGTACAACAATTCTAAGAAAAATGGGGTACTCTAAACACAAAATACTTGTAAAGACAAGGAAAAGTCGTTTAGGCATATAGCCAACCTAGCACATTGTAGAAAATTCATTTTCGTGCCTATGCTTTCAACAAGAAATATGTCACTATGTAGAAATTGTATGAAAAAGATAACCATTTCCTTTACAACAATATGTGCTGAAAAAATAAACTTGTATAAACACTTTAGGTACAAATATAGTCTTTGTTTCTCCCCTTTGATACTCCCCTTTGATAATAAAATACATTTTAAATCACCTAGTGTAAATGATGTACCATGATATGATGAAAAAGCCTTTAGTTTTAAATCCACATGGTATCAGATCATATAATAGGGTTAAAATACTGCTTAAATAAGTTAAAGATGCTGAATTATATTTAATAAATTTCAGAGGAAATATAGTATTTATATCATACTCTTATTAAACATAAAAATCAAACACTTTAAAGTTTGTGGGGGTTTTTTAATATGAAAAGAATACCTTCCATTTTTCTTTTTCAAGTTAGGTAAGTAAATGGACAAATAAAATGCAAAATAATATTCATCTTAACAGTTTGAAATCCTACATGCATCTATCATTATGCAAAATCCCATTTCCTTTAATTTTTATTTTATTTAGGATTAACTAATCAGTAGAATTAAACAAAATTAATAATAAAACAGAGTGATATACTGTATTTCAGTAATTACTGAAATAAGAATATAATTAAATATTCTAAACATGTAAATTTCCTGATAATTTGCAATCCAATGTATATTAACCATATTAATAGTGTTTTCATCAAATGAAATTTAAATGTAAAAGTTTTATCTAATTTTTCTTTCTCAAAAGCAGTAGTTTCCTTTGCTAATAGAGGCTTTAATGACTTTATCTAGTCAGACATCTTATACTTTATAAATGGGAATGATGCTTGGATTTCCTAGCTTTTTTTTCTAATTAATCTATTTTGTGAACGTTTGAAATAAAAGGTTTGGGTTTATTTTCCAATTAAGAAACTAAATCTCTACAAGTTCTATTGCAAACAATTCTGTAAAATTATCAAACAAATTAACTATTTATATTTCTTAGTTTCTGCATATCAGCTATTTTAATGACTTTTGATGAGGAAATGTATATATGGCTTTAATATTATCTTTTAAATTTTAAAGTCTAAAAAGGTTAAAATATGCAAATAAACAATAACAAACATTTAAACAATAAAACAATATCCATGGTGTTGATTTATCCAGTATAAAATAATATTTTACAGTTCATAACTTGTAATAGGAGTAAAAGATTGTGGAAACTGACATAGTTTTTGCATTTGACACATGGTTGCAATGCATAGAGACAATGCCTCTTTAGTATTCTGCACTTCAGTCTTAGAAAACTGGCTTGCTTGTATACTTTTAAAGAATAATTACTCAGTGCTTAATACCTTAAGAGGAAAAATTAGAATGACAAAACCTTTCTGAAAGATCTGCAAAAAGCTAGTTGTCTTTGGAATTGGAAAGATTGTGAAGAATGTCAGAAAAACTCCTAGTGCACTGATGAATTGTTCAAAATCAATTTTAATTTTAAGAACAAATACAGGGGGGGTGTGGAAAAGTAAAGATTAAATTACAAGATAGCTCATTAGCTGAATGAACTATGGAGCTAAGAAAGTCAAGGGAAGAAAATTTTATGAAAGTCACTCTCATAAATCGTAATATATAACCTCCAGTTTACTCATGTATTGTAATACAGAGGTTTTTTATCCTGTGTATTTAAAGTTACGGCTCTGTGTGTCAGTGGAGTACTGAAGTGATAGCAGCTCATCTGCCAATAGCCCTGGAAATATTATGCGAAGCCAGAGAAGCAGACTTAATATCTTCGGGCCGTTGCTGGAAACAGGGCTGCCAGCAACATTTCCTATACAGCTTTTAAAAAGGTGCAGCACGTAGTTCTTCCAGCATAGCTCTGCAGCAATGAATGGCCTTTTAAGGAAGGCAACTGGTACCATGTTATGATAATCGGAGCCCTTGAACAGGAGGTAGGAGCAGTGGGAAGGAGCTTTAAGCAGCCCGCAGTGATATACCCTGCCGCCAGGTCTCTTTTGTAGCTTCTATCAGAAGCTCAAAACTTGTTAAATGCTGTCAACCTTGCTGAATGCATCAGTAGTGAGGGTGAAGCCTGTGTAGCAATGGAAACACTTTAAAGATATTTAAGTTGTGAGGAAAATAAGAGCGTGGCACAAGGTACATGAATTAGTGCTAGACATAAATCTCCATTTTTTAAGACAAGAAGAAAGGCTCACAATCTACACATATACTGAAAAAGCAGTGCAGGCATAAGTGGAGATAATGAGAGAAACAGAGAAAAAGAGAGGAACAGAGAATTTCCCCCCTAGAACTGAGAAAGTGCCTCTAGCACAATTACTCTTCAGAGTGTCACATCTTCAAGCTGGTTCACACAGCTCTGATATCATACCAAAGATGAAATTGGAGGAAGTACTGTCCCAGAGGGGACAAAAATATTCATTAAAATTTGCAAGTTAGAAAGTAATACAAAAATGGTGTGTCTGTATAATTTGGGGAAACAGCTTTCTTTTATGTGAAGTTTATATAAGGTTTTGTGGGGTGATTTTTTTATTATAATAAGCATTCTTGCTAATTTTTCTACCGGTTCCTATTTCTGAGTAACCTTTTTTATGAGGAGGGAATTTCATTGATGTTTCTAAGACAATTGCCAATCGCCATGAACAGCAATTGAATTCCTGAAGACTGGTATGAAAAATGCCAAAATTCAGTCAAAATAATGAGATTTTTAACCACATTAAAACTCTTAGTAGGATTTCCCTATCTTTGTTAAAAAAGAAATATCAAATGAGTTAGCCTGTAAGAAGGGGTAAAACTTTGAACAGAGAGATTTCTAAAGATGCAGTTCTAAAGATCTGCAGTTACATTTGAATTGCATTTTATCTCCACCTCAGAAATAAGCACCCTCTCTGTTCATTTTCCATTTGTCTTTTTTGTTTGCAAATGTGCTTCCATCCAAAGTTCCAAATCATTCACTTCTCCTTTTCTGTGTTTCCTCTGCTTTTCTTTCACTGCTGACATGCATACAGCTGTTCAATCCCTGTGAGTCATTTTGAAACCTGTGAGAGACTGCTGCAAGCAATATCTTCCCTGATCATAACAATTTGAGGTAGAGTCATTCCCTGTGCAGATCTAAAAAGGAAAGTAAATTGGAATTTTTTTCAGCAAGGGAGAAAGCAGCAGTGCCAAATACCTGAAGTCATTGAAGACCTGATTTCAAAGATGATCTGAAGATTTAGGAGCCATGACACCTGTCTTATTTAGGATACTACTGGCAATTTGCTACCAGATGTGTTTGCACCCCTTTCTAGCTGGTAGAAAAGCAGCAGAACATAAGGAAAGGCTAAAGCTGCAAAGTTAGATTCTAAATGCTAAAACCAGTGCTAAATATCTTTGACAGAAATGTATGTCCTCATTTCAGAGATGTTTTAAGGTAACACAAAGACTTTGGGTTTTTTTAACCCATTTTAGTAATAGCTCTATACTCATTAATTCATGTATTATTCTCTATTTAATTCCATATTAAAAAAGTAGTGCTTTTAAAATAGTACCATAAAGATATTCTCTTTAAATAAGTAGATAGTTCGAATATTTGTTCCTGTCTGTATTTTGATAGTACCTATGTGACCCGCCTCCCCTTAAGTTATTGTTCCTCTTTGTGCTAAGCAATATATTGAGTACATTTAGATAAAAATAAAGAGAATTCTTGTCCTACAGGGCACACTCTAAAATATGACAACATAAATGTACCACAAACAGAGCACTAAACAGGAAAAGTGTGATATTGTGTTATGTGTTGAAAGATATTTAAAATTAATTTCTACTGCTTTATAATAGGAGGTGTCACTGTTCATGGCAGTGAGTTGGAACTAGATGATCTTAAGGTCCCTTCCAACCCAAACCATTTTATGATTATATGACATTTGTCATGTTTACAACCTCCTCTTAAGCATGAGAAAACACAGTTAAAAATGTGATAACAGTTTTTTTGGTATACATAGCCATAGGTCAAGCCCAAAACTCAGGAAACATGCCCAACCTTAATTTATCCACTTAGCAAATTGGGAAAACTGGAGTAAAAGATATTAGATAGAGATCACAACCAAGCATGAGCCAACTATGTTAAACCACTGCAAAAAATAAACAGAAAAAGAGAAACCCCTGACCTTCAGGCTTGGTGGAACACTCATGCAATAATTTTATTTTTTTACTTACTACTGGAATGTCGCACAATCAAAATATGGGAGAATATGTGGGGGAATAAAGAAAATGCTGTGAACAAAATATGCAGCTACTTATGGCTGATAAGAAGGGAAGAAAATTTGATCTATGAGAAAAAACAAAACAAAACACAAACTATAAGACATGGAGAGGCTTAACTGAGAGAAGAGAAGGAAAAGGAAACTTAGTAATGGTCTTAATCAAATACACCCAATGAAGATGCTCATCCTGTCAAGTGTGGCCAAAGTGAGAAAAGTGTTTGAAGTACAGGATCATAGAATCACTTAGATTGGAAAGGACCTCTAAGATCATCGAGTCCAACCATTATGGTGACTCCGCCACTTCCCTGGGCAGCCTGTTCTAAAGCTTGACGAACTTTTCCGTGAAGAAATTTTTCTTGAATTGGAACATGGAAAATACAGGATCAGTTTTGAGGGAAAAATGATTAATAGTATGTCTACTTTTCCATTAATGAAGGCTGATGGTTAGGCAAACAGTTTTCAGGAATTATGTAGCTAATTCTATTTGGACAGTATCAGATGACGTCTTGGCATTATTGGCAGCTTTTATTTGTATGCTTCTATACAGGCTGGTCAGGGACCTTGTGAAGGGCACCTAAAACTTCCATGAAATGTTATAGTAGCCTGTCCAGTTAAAAAAAAAATGAATATATCTACAAATTTATCCAAAAGTAATTGAATTATTTCCTACCTTTCTTTTTTTCTTTTCCCAAAAGAAAAATTTAATTAGTTAATCTTTCTCCAAAAATGGTCAGATTTTTTTGAGAATCCAAGGTATATTAAACCTAGCTATTACATTTAGAAATTCAAAATATTTTAACTTAAAATATTGATACTATGTATTATTCTTCTAAAGCAGTGTGTTCCTAAATTTTGTGCTGACATATTTTAAATACAATATTATTCATTTAATTTCAAGATCCACAACAATTTTGGTTTTTACTTCTTGTCTCCACAATATTTTTGTGTGTTTCTTTAAATTTTTTTTGAAAAGCAATATTTTCTCAGTAGTAAGGCATATAAAAGCTTATATCCAGCTATAACTTTTTTGCCTATTGGATATATGCAGGCAGTGGATAAATTTTGATTATCTGTGAACACTTCAATAACCTGAGTGCTGTAATTCGCTGTCTACACATCTATGAAGTATGGTAGTGTTGGAATACTCCTTTAACATAAGGTTTGCCCTGTTTTCTTATGTGCTTTTCCACTATCTTTTTAGGGTTAGACTTAAAGAACCATTTAATACATGATACCACCAGATATGAAGTTAATCCCCAAAACGATTTACTATTCTCTATATATATAAAAAAATGTAACTATCTCAATAAATCAAACATTAACCACTTTCTCTGAATAAACTTCCTTCACAGACAGACTAATAAATGTTATTCCACATGTACAGCATCATTACAAACACAGCTTGTTCCTTTCCTTTTGTTGTGACTTCTATTTTTTCAAATATCAGGCACCAATATGAATTCTATGATTTATGGATTTTTAATTGCACTGAAAGGGGAGAAAGGTGGAAGGAAAAATGACAATTCAATTTCACATGAGGGGTTTTCCATATAAGAAATATCAAAAGATTTTGCAATAGTGTGAAGCTCCACTATTATGAATGCTTTATTTACTATTTTCACTTTTCATTGGTCGTGAATAACATGAAACATTGCCTTTTTCAATAATTTGTTGATTAGGTGAAACTGTTGAACAAATGCTATGTCAGGGTATATTCAAGCTAAAGCTGATCATGAGCCTGTATGGATACTGCTTCAGATAATCAATATGTGCAATTTTGAACAGCAGCTTTTTGATAGGCTACAAAAAGCATGTGACATTCATCTATCCCATCTGGATTAATCCTTCTTTTACTTTACAGTTCCCAGTTTTCACAATTATCACTTTCAATCTGCTGCAGTGACTGCAAAATCTGCTCTTTGGCAGCCTCTCCAATCAGCAAGCTTGTTCAGTGCTTAGTGCTCTTAGGAAACAAATGAAAAGGATTATGAGCACAGATCAAACATCTATCTATATAAAAAATAGATGCAGGCTGAGGTGACTAGATTTGAATACTTGCTGGTTCAGGGGACCACTTGCTCCATTCCAGGTAATAGTTAATATAACTTTTTGACCTAGTGTTCTCCACTAGCCCTGGTGGTGGCATAACTGCAAAATCCTATTACTCTGTGCTTTGAAAATCTGCAAAACATATTTTTCTTGTTCTGTGTGTGGCACTGATTATTGTAACATGGGACGTACTGAATGGACCTACCATCCAATCTAACCAGTCTAACTCCTGTCAAAATAACTGGCAAAGCCTACACTAACTTCAGATGTCGGCCCCTTACTATCCCATTTACTGGCATGACTTTTGGACTGGGTAAGCATTTCCCAAGTTAATACTTCCTATTTGTAATGAATTCCACTGCCACAAATTATACTTGGTGAGAAGCTTCTGATTTCTTAAGTAATAACTTTTAAAACAATGGAAAGATGTTTTCCCCTTTTCTTGTGTCTTAGCCTGGCAAGCACAATAAATCAAACACTTTGATCCCCCCACAATGTGCTTTTGCTCAATAAAGTTCAAATCTGGCTACATTTAGGGCTGGGTGACAATGCAAACCATTTGTGTGCTGTTTATCTGTTAACTGATTTGGTAGCCCGTGTCTGTTTATTTTTAGCAGGTTAAATCCTATAGTATTTGTATATGGAAGACTGCTTATTTCTTTTTGATGGTGCCTTCCAATTTTATAAATGCTGACAGGCAAATGCTTTTTTATGAAGGATGGTTTCTCTTGAATTAATTTTTAGATTTGCATTTTTATTTTATGATTTAGTTTTCAAATGGTAACTTTTCTTTACATATGAAAATCTGGAAATTATTTTTTTTCTTTGAAAATCCAGATCTTTTTTCTTATTCATTCACATTTATGCAATGAGGCTGTCCCTGCAGAATTCCCTGCCAGGGATCTATGCTTCGTTTTGTTTTATCATCTACAAATACACGCTAACTACTTTAATAATAAGTATTTATAGTGCGGAAAAATATATCTTTCCTGAAGTGGCTTTTTTTATAATGAATACTGATAATAAAAAAGATTTCAATTAAAGATTAGGAAAAAAGACAAAAAATTCAATAGCTACAATATGCTCTGCATGTTTCTTAGGAAGTATAGTATGAAGTAATACTGATCAGAGATATTCCAAAATCAGCAGTGGTTAGGTCTGATGACGACAATTCAGCATATTTTTTCATTCTTACAGATCCAACCTCAGCACAAAGTGACAACACAAAATGTTCTGTGCTGTGCATGTGTCTGGGCTTATGTGATCTGATACAATTTTAAAAGTTTTTTCATACGACCTTTCTCTTTACAATAGGATAGGTTTCAGTCAGAAAGCTATAGAGCACTAAACTAAGCTATGAATAATGAACCATTTTCTGGTTAGATGCAACTTGTCACACTTGTCCATATATACTTTGTACTTGGACTTGAAAATATTAAGACATCAACAGAGTCAAAACTTAGAGCACACTTCAAATGTTGTTTCACATTTTAGTAGTTCTCTTCTTTTTTCTTCCTGCTGGCTTTTTGGAAGTTTTGGAAGTGACTGTGCAAGGGTTGCACAGACGTCTGCTGCAACACTTTGCTGAGCACCATTTGGTGTCTCAGGAAAAATATTACCTGACAGTGACACATTAAGTCAGAGAAAATTACTAAAATTCTGTGCTTCAGCTCTACAAGCAGAATGTAGGGGAGACATATTTTCAAATTCATTAAAAATAAAGAAATATATTGGAAAAATCTGACTTTTCTGAAAATAATGATCATTCTTTTAAAGAATGGAACTAGTAGCACCAAATTTCTTTCTCCGGGGATATTAAAATTTTCAGGAGAAAAGTAAACATCAATGGTTGAATTTTTAAAATTTATAAATCCACTAAGATAACCCATATAGTTTTTAATGTTTTTCTCCATAGTGCCTTGATGAAGATTTTCAATTTTGGCAAGATTTCTGGGTATTAGTAATTAATTAGGCTGTGATCAGACCAATGCGTTTTGTCATGAAATAATAACTTTTTAGCTGTAGATATTCTGTGGCAAGAGGAGCAGGAAATGAATTAAAGAATGTAGTTTTGCATTAATTTCATAGTGTGTCTTTTGCTTTTTAACAATAGTTGAAAACAGAAGTACATGCTTATTGAGAAAAGGATGCAGTAGAATGGGACAAGGAACACAGGTGAAGAAATTTTGAGTTGAATGCTTAACGAATTTATATTAAAACCCAATAAAAACAAGCATATTGTAAAAGGGTCATGATAATTCACTCTAAACAATAAAAAGAGAGCTCTTTATTTCCAGGATATCCTTTTTAGCATAGTGTGTAGCACGCACCAAGTATTAACTCTGGCACAGTCCTAGGCAAGACAATAAAGTCAGTCCTGACTGTTGCTAACAACTACTGACTAGCCTACAACTCTGTGCTGACTGAATTTGACATTTAAAACCCCCAAAGTGTATGCATATATCCACAGCATAAAGCTGTGTCTTACACCAAATGGCATCCTCGTAAGAAAATAGCCAAGAACGGAATATTTGTTACTGTTATCAATAATAATAATTGCTTCCAGTACAGTTTGTGGTCTGTGGTTCTTGTTAATACTGAGACTGCTTATTTTCTCACTTTCACTATTCTGCAATTCAGTCCGCAGTCTGTGTTTGGCTCTGTTGCTCAGAAAAAGGCTATTCATACTTCTGATCCTTCATCTGCACCCTTCTCTCCTCCACTGACCCCCAATCTTCCTCAACCTGCTCTTTCTTCTTTTCTCTACCATCCTTCCCGTTCACCTCTTACTTTTCTCTGATGTTTTCTTTTTGAAACTGGGGTTATGCTTTAAGCCTGTAACTTCATAAAGCCAAAACAAACTCACCAGACAAACAGAGATCTGCCTTGGTTTTGTTCTATTTCCTGATTGTTATTCTCTTCAAACTTCCTGAATTCTCTTTTACAACTACAACTTACTGATAGAGTATGTTGAGGATTTTTAATTTTTAAAAACTAATTTAGAGCAGTACGAGAAATTCATTACACATTTATATACTGCATAATTCACAGTTTTCCCAGAAAAAAAAAAAAAGTGTTTAAAGATGTTGTTATATTGAGATAAAATATTTTTTAATGATATTGAGTTGAAATTACTTCATTTATTTACCTAAGTATTTTTATATTAATGGTAAAAAGATAATTCAGAGGAACAATTAAGCTCTAAAGGTCATTATAAAGGCTTCATAATTCTGGTTTAGAATCATGCTACGTGACAGTGAGCCACCAACAGACTTAAATGAGCAAAGATAACTGTACATCGCGGATCTGATATCTAAGAAAAACCAAACTGGACCAAAAGCAAAAACCATTTCGTAGTAACTTCCATACAGCACAAGGATACCCAGGACTTTCCTTTTAATTTAATTAACTTCAGCAACAATTATGTTTTACATGGCAAATGTTTTTCACTTTGCTTACTTCAGTCTTCTGTCAGCTATTCATTTGATTTTAACTAACAGAAGAAAGTGTACTTGGGAGTGGCAGTGGCCTCATTTCAGAGAAATATGAAACAGGTTGGAAAAACACTAATAAAACTTGGGAGGAAAATAGTCTCTGATGTCAACACAACCTTCAAATCCAGGGACTGCATTTATTAAAAAAATAAATATACACTTATGTCACACTCTTGTCATTAACATTTAACGTGCAAAGAGTCGGCACACATTCTATATTTAATTAAAACACAAAATTATGACTTCCATCTGCACATGCAGACCTGAGAAGGGGCTTAAGGTGCACAAAAAATTTACATCTGGTATTCAAATAGTGTGTGGGGGGATATTTTTACCATATCAGATATCACATCATTCCTCTAGTGTAGAATAAATATGATACCTTATTTATTAATTTTTGAAGACATTTTAAATATTTGAAGTTTCTCAGGCACTTCTATGGCATTTAAATCACATGGCAGAACACAGCTTCCCAGACTTAGGAGTTCTCTTCACTTATTTACTTTTCTTATTTTTATTTTATTTTTCGGTTCCTTTGGAAACACACAGAGAATGTTCTTTTTCTTAGTGTTGTTTTTCCTCTAGTTCTTTTGTTCTACATTTGGTGCCAAGGAGCACAGACCATGTTAAATCCATACAGCAGTCTGTAATATCCTTAACCATATGCTATTTTTACAGCAGGTCACCTGGGGAAATGCTTTTTATCAACCAAATCCCCTCCTTTTGGTTTGTCACTCTGCTTGTTCACACGGGGGCTAATCCTGGTGCTGACACTCTGCAGCCACAGAAGCAACCATCTGCTCTTTGCCCTACTCCAGCCTTAGATCAAACAGTAAGCAAATCCTTCAGGATAGGGAAAGAATTCTTGGGCACCGGCCATGCGACAACACATTTGGTAATTTCACGGAGCCCTGTGTAGCACTGCAACAGCTGGGAATTACAGCATCTTCCCAACATCTTCACTTGTTATTAAAGAGATTTCTCAATGCAAGAATCAATCATTCTCATCCACCTCAAAAGTGACAAAAGCACTTGCACACGGTTTTGAAATAAGGTTATCAAGCAGACATCATGTGCTCAGAGTGGCAAAGACTAGTCCCATGCAGGAAAAGGCCATGCTGACTTCCCGACAGTCCAGCCTAAAATATGCTTGCTGACAAGGCGTTCAAGTGACCCAGAAAAATGTTGACTCAGAATTGTTTTCTTGGCTATATGTGAAGAGACCTGAAACCCAAACAATAAGTCTGGGTATCTGCAAAAGGAAATCCAAAATGCCAAAGGGGATCCTGATTTTGTGACAAAGGGAACTAGAGCTACAATAACACAAGCCAGTAGACATTAGCACAGCTTGCTTTTGCTGGAGAAGGGGCTGCTGAGCAGAGATGGGACATAATATATCACTTCTCTCTCTTATGAGCATGGAGTGGGGGCAAAAATTGGTACAATTTTTGCTAAGCCCTGCAAAACTTCATCTGACATTGCTTGAGGTAGGACAGAGGCTAACATTGTCACTGAGTAAGCAAAACTGCTGGTCCAGGAGAACTAGCAAAACTAGTAAACTACCATGCCAACTAGCATGTCAAGGTATGCTATTTCATTTTATATAGCACTTACGCGCAGTTTTATGTATCTTTGCTACTCATGTCCCTGAAAATTTTGAGAAGAGTTCTACAGCTCCTAGTGGGACTTCTTTTCTATTCAAACAGCTGCTGTTTTGTGAAAAGAAACCTCTGGAAAAGTTCAATTGAACAAAGCATTTTGTATAAATATATGCTAAGATTCCACAGAACTTCACAGAGAACGAGAGCTTGTTATGAGGGTATAGATTATTTTATAGAATAAATTAATTCTATATCACATTCAGTGTTTTCCAGGAACCATAAACAGAATATTTTGTCTTTTTTGTTTTATTACTAAGTTAAGTTAAGTTACATTTTAATCTAAGATTTAATATTGTCCTTTACAGAGGACACACACTCATTTTTTTCACACCTTTTTTCTTTAACAGACTTTCTCCTTTCTTATTCTGCATTTTAATGAAAAGCAGAAAATGTATGCAAAATAGAGCACATTGAGCTCTCCTTTTAAGCACAGGCGGAATGTTTACTCTTGAATTAAAGAAAAAACTTATCTGTCAGCATATTTAATTTTGAGTTTATATAAATTTGAGTCATTAGGCTCAAGTCTAGACTCAGAATGGCTTTTTTTTTCACCGTCATCTGGTTTTAATTGGATCATAATTTTATGTCTTCACAGAATAACTCTCACATTACTAGTTTTTTAACAAAAACATAGATGCAGAAAAAGACATAATTTTCCCCTATCACTTCCTATTTGCGTTTCTCAAAGACTTAAAGAATTATTTAGCACTTTAAGAACTATTTTTGTCCTCTTCTCCTGTTTCTCAGTTGAATTTCCAAAAAGAGGGGGGGAAGTTCTCCCTATCTCTTTTATGAGGTTAATTATTCTCTTGTGGGGTAAGTTGCCGAAATGGGAAACATAAAATGAAAGTCTGCAAGGTAAAGCTCTCAGCACTTCCACAGATGCTCAATTCAGTCAGCAATGGTTTGGAAATGTACTGGGGATCAGATATGTTAATAGTGGAAAATTAGTTCCTAAATCCAAATATTCCAGAGTGAAAATACAAAAAGCTGTTGCATATACCCCTTCCCAAGAAGCAGCGTTTCAGTTAGCTGCCATGTTGACAGCAGCTATTCCTGCTGTGTCTGAGTCCTCCTCACTCGCCTTAAGGAGTGCAATATTAATGTCAGTGCTTAGTCTGTGCTCAGATATCTGTATTCACACAAGCAGCTATTCCTCGTTTCTTCATTTCCATCACAACAACACCCAGCACATAACCAAGGCACTCTGATTTTACAGTGCCTGTTGTAATGGAATATGCTAAACAGGGAAGCCAAGTACTGCAACTGAAAACATTAATAATTCCTGACAGATAAAGAGGCATACATCATGATACACCCAAATAACAGTAAAAATGTTATATATCTAAATAAACTATAAACAATAAGACTAATGAACAAATGAGAGTGTAAGATTTATTTTTCTTTGCTTTTTTTTTTTGTCTAAAATGAAGAGGTAAAGTCAGGCCACATTTTCAACATGAAATCTGCAAGCATAAGTGCTTGGTACTTCATTGCTGTTTAATAAAACTAAGATTCTAAGTAACGAGAAACAAACAAACAAACAAACAAAAAAGCAACTCCTAGAGCTGGGGTTTCAAGAATAAAAAATTCTTTTTTTTCTTTCCCTCAATTATATTTTGTTATGCAAGACAAATTCCTAAAAATAAGCACCATGGAAAACATACTGTTGAGATATTGTTCCTTGCTTAACCAAAATTAAGGTGGAATTTTCACTGTATTCTCACACAAATAAAAAGGAGGCTGTGCTCTAGGAGGTTAAATTGTGTAATACTTAATTTTTCCTCATAAGTGTGTTGCCTAAATAAATAGGAAAATAAAACACTGTTAAAATGTGACTGCAGAATTTACTCTTTATCTCTTCTTTCATTTCTTTCCATTTATTTAATGATTTCTTCTGAAACCACTTCTGCTTTCCATTGTCTTTCTATAGGCTTAGTGAAAACCTGTGTTGCTGCCAACTGCTGCTGCACCTGATGTTTTATTTCTGCATCTCTCTCTAAACTTGTGTATGAACTGTAAGACCTGATCCTATTCATGAGGCAAGTCTTTGTTTCCAACATTATGCAAAAGGCCAGTGGTATAATTTATTTGGGTTATGATTTGTTCCTTAACCACGGCTCATGGTTAAATTTACAATGATGTTAATTGGGATTCGATATTAACAGGATGCTAGAGGCCTAACTGAATTCCTTTCTGGCATATTCAAAGTCACCATAAGTGTCATTTATTCCATTTCTGCTCTTAGTGCCCTTGCCAAAAAGTAAAAGTCAGTCCTACGCAGTTGTCATCTAAAAATAAACACCAATGAGATCTTCTTCCTGTGGGCTGTAAGGTCATTCTGTAACTCAGCATGGTTCATTGATCTCTTCTACCCCCTGTGCCTTTCCAGATTTATTGGAAATCTGTTCAAAGGAGAATATATCTTACTGTGCACTACTCTAGGAACTGCTGCTAAATGCTGAATAAAAACTTCTATTTTCTTTATTTCCTGTCCTTAGAGACAGAACCAAGGAAAATCATCCCATGTTTCTCAGTCATCAGCTGAAAATAGATGAGCTGGGGATACAGGTTGAATACCTTCTGCTGCTCTTCCTTTGGACAAGTTCACTAGTTCAGGAAACACCTTGGGACCAATTCGCATCAGTGTGTGTCTGTATTGCTTCTTTCATTAGCTTGAAGAGCCTCAAAGTAATTTAAGCCAACAATCTGATTATTAATAAAGAACAGCACCGGACACAGGTCAGACATGCCTGCTTTGTATTTATCTTCCTTTTAATATATCATAGTATTAAACAGTACTGTGAAGAGAGAAATCACATCGCAAGGAGCAAGACAGATATCTATCTACCTATTTACTTCCTGTCAACCTAATCATATCATGGCATAGGGCAGTTCAAACACTCATGTAAACATATGTAACTTATTAGAAAAAATGGAGTTTCATCCACATTTACTCAGCTTATGTCCTCTCTTCTCAGTAAATTCTGATACAAAAGGAAAAACATAAACACATGTCCTGGGAGTTTTACTGAAAGCTCAGCAGCTGCAATATAATCACTGAGATTTCATTCAATTTTTGTTCTTTTTCTATTTCTTTAAAATAAAGGTTTCTAGCAAGACTAATGTACGTGCACTCAAGCCAGCAGTATGTGTTGGATTAGTACAGCATCTTATGAGTAGTAGGATCCTGGAATCTGCAGAGCTCCACTGAAATTAAGGGCTTGCCTTTGGGCTGCCCTGGAAAGCAGTGTGCAAAAAGTGGGAGAGGCTCAGTACTTCTGGAAAAAGTAAGATAAAGCACTTTAAATCCTTTGATTCTTATTACAGAGGCACAAATGGCAAAATAAATTTGCATCAGGCTTTTTGTAAGTGTTATTTTCTGCTTTCCCTTACTGCTGGCCCAGGCAGCTGTGTGGCCCTTCCCCATCTGGACCTTGCTCCTTTCTTCCGTATCTTCTCTATTGCTCTTGAATATGAACATTTACCTAATTTGGCCTCATGTTTTTGCTGCCAGACATATAATGGTAGACTAGAAAGGTTATGCTCTTGAGTCCTAATAATTTAAGACTCTTTTCCTCATTTTTTTTCAGTAAATTTGACAGGGTATTTTCTTTAAACCATTATCTGATGTGTATAATATTGTCTTTTTTTTTTATCTGCCTCATCTTATTACTTCATCCCAAGGGTAAAGTGGTGCTGAAGAGGCAACAGAATTCAGAAATGGAGTATTTCTCTTTGACTAAATATTCAAACACCTCTATCTATCAGCATCTCTCATATTCCCCAACCTTTTGCCTTCATGACTTCTATAGCCTTCACCCAAACAATTCCTTTGATCTCTTCCCTCAAACAAGCATACAGCCATTATTCTGAACCTTAACTAAATAAATGCAATGATATTTGTAAAGAATTTTTTATGTCCATGAGTGAAAGCTGTTATTTCAGCCCAGCAGAATGGCATGCAAGAAACTCTACTGTCTTACTTGTACATTGTGACTAGGCAGAAGTTCTCCATGGATTTCTCTTGAAAAGTTTTAAGCTCTTTTGCCTGCTACCACTACTGTATATTTCATTTTTAGTCAGCGTGTAACTTATTTAATCAACAGTTAGTGACTTAGGCCATTTTCAAGGAGGCATGACCTAAATTTCAATAGACCACACAGGTGATTCTCCCATCTGCATACACACTGCAAGCAGAATGGCAGACTTGCTTGCCTTGTGTGTTACCTCTGCAAGAGAAGGCATACGAAAATTGCTTTGAACAATTTCTTTTCTTTCTTAAACTAGGTAAACATAATCACAAACCCAGGCCGAAATATTCTCAATTCCAACATACAGCCAGACTCCTTTCTCAGCATACTGTAATTCCAGCTCAAGATTGTAGTCCATTCTATCAAATAAACAGTGCTATGCCCCTGAAATTGAATTTGACTAACTAGCCCAAATCCTTGAGATTTACACAAACTCTATGAACATTTGTGTCTTCCAACACTGTAGCTTCTGCTTTGCAATGCTGGCCAGAAGGTGTCCGTTTGTTTTGTTAAATAGGTGTTCTTTATTGTTTTAGTAGCTTTCTTAGGAAATCTAAGCTATCTCCATGCATTTTGCAGCTAAACATTTAACACACAAGGGTATAAAAGCTGTATGTTTCCTAACACTGTTCGTAGAGAAATATGGTGAAACCGATCCCTTGTAATTACATGTAGTGATGCCAGACTGGGAAAACAAACATGCAGACAAACAAAAACATTAAGGAAGCATCAGGATACCACAGCACTGAATAATGTAGCATTTAACCACCTTTGCAAACAGCAGTTGAAGATAAGTAAGAATCTTACAAGATGATCCATAATAACCAGCACACTGGGATGACATCTATAATTTGAAAACACTGAAATAGCAGCCAGTCTAAACTAGCAAAGTAACTTCCCTAAAGCTGTGTTTAGATCTCACAGATAAATTAAACTATGCTCCATTTATTTTTCCCTAACTCAGTCGAGGTTTAGGACCTTAGAGCAAGAGCTGGAATCCAGAACTTGCCACCTAGACCTATGAAATGAGCACTTTAATGATGACGCTGGTGACCTTTCCCTCTCTCCTCCCTCTTTCTGCTTCTGCCTCTCCCTCTCCCTCTTTTCTTCTTGCTGTAGTATAATTTCTATTTCAGTAGGGTTTTTTTCAAAAGTGAAAGTGAAATTGCTTTAAAATTAGTTCAGTAGTTGTTAAAATAGGATTTAAAATAGGATTTACTGTAGACTTTGACTGTCGCAGGCAGCACATATCCAACTGCTTCCTAGTTAGGGCGAATCATATGAAAAGTGGCTTTGAGTTATATCAGGAAGAGAGGGTGACTGAAGCCCAGGTCCTCTGGATTTGAAATTAATGCCCTAATCACTGACCCTATGTATAAAAGAAAAACATTGACACACACCATGTTTCACAAAAAAAAAGGCAAATATGACTGAATTTTGTGTGTGTTCACAGCACACCTGCTGGATCAAGTTCCCAGTAATGTTGCATCTGATTTATAGATTCAAGCCAGCCCAAAGCAGTACAAAGTTGTCAAGCCCTGTTAAAACTGTGGCATTCTTGAACAGACACAGCACAAGACTTCAGGTTTTTGAAGCACTCTTCTGCTGAAAACCAAGTCACTTCCACAGTTCAAGTGCTTCCAGAATAAGAAGTCATCTGAGTTGAGGTTGTAAGGATGACAAAGTTGACTTACAGTGCTCAAATTCCACCTGACCTCCACTTAAGAAATTACAGCTCTTTCTGGAGTTACACATCAATTCTAAACTGTAGGAAAAAAAAAAAAAAAACAAACCCAGAAAGTATTATTTTTCCCATAGATGCATTATTTCAACTCTCTTTACATATGTAAAAAAAAAATAGACCCAGATTTCTCAGGATTATATCCTGAGATATAATATCCTTCCGTTTCAAAATCAAGTGTGAAAGAAAAAGGCCACCTACAAAATGCGCAGAGGATCTGTAATAATTTTGCAGTTAATGCTTTTATCCAGACATGACTGAACTTCATGCCCTCCTCAAGCTCTTCCCATCTGCTCAGCAAAACACAGGGTAAGAAAATATGTCACTGCTGTAAATTAATCTTGAACTTTCTTGTCTTATATTCAGGCTTCAGAAAAAGTGCTTAAAGCCTTAACTAGAGCTGTGATATACTCAGGTATGAAACAGCATTGAGTTAGGCAGCAAAAATCTAGTCATCTTCTTTCTAGTGTGA
Source organism: Coracopsis vasa (assembly GCA_026283785.1). NCBI lineage: Eukaryota > Metazoa > Chordata > Aves > Psittaciformes > Psittacidae > Coracopsis > Coracopsis vasa. The sequence continues at coordinate 27,717 of JANHGB010051025.1, read as the reverse complement.
ATCAGGAGCAATTTCAGTGAAGTTAAAGGTGCATTTCTAATTTACATAATGGAGATGAAAGTAAAATTTGCCTGAGAGCATTTCTAAATTTATGCCTTTAGTAAATTGTCTCAGGCTTTCTGGGCTTAAGTCAAAAAATAACATATAATATCCTTCAAACCAATGTAATTGGGGCAACTTTAAGTATTACACTTTTGAGTACAGAAAATACAAGTTTATTGTGCATTGGGGATCTTTTATTTTATCAAGATTGCTGAAAATATGAAGGGAACTAAATATACTCACACTAAAGTTACCTCCAAAAGCACATTAAAACAAGACTGACACACACAGTTAAAGGGGAAGAGCAAGCACAGAAAGTGCCTGCCCTGATTTACGGTAAATCTCTCCTTGAGTGAATGTGATGACTCAAGACCTGAGAAGCTTAGAAAAATATATATGACAGAGTCAGCTGCTGTTAACTTTATAACTACAAACAATAAATATTGTATCCCCCACTATGAAAGAAAATTATCGTGCCCTCAGCACTGAAAGAATACCACCACCAAAATAATATTGTATGTCAAAAGCACTTGCAATTAATGATCAAAACGAGAAAAAGAAAACCCTTAAGTCCATTTTTTAATGAGATTTGTATTCATGAACAACAAAATTAGCAGGCATGTCTCAGTTCAAATAGTACTGTAAATATTGTTTATTTAACTGGAAAGTGACTGAAACATTTTAACATAGCAAAAATTTCAACAGTACGATTTGTTACTCGAACAAGGCAGTATGTTTTCAGCTGCTATAATCAACTGAATGGCTCTATATGTATTTGAAAAAAACAAGGAAACAATCCTAATTCTGTATTCTGTCCACACTTCATATTTAAGCCAGTCCATCTCCAGACCCAGATCTAGATCTTAGAGCCCATTTATGTGATAAACATAAACATTAGCCAAAACTCTGCCAACACTTAGCAGTTGTTGAGCCTGCCTTATCCAAATCCTTTTGATAAAAATTTTAAAATCATTCTAACAAATGTTATTCTTTTTATTCTGTTTTAAGCTATTCTGTTTATTTTGTTTTAAGCTGGTAATTTTCTTTTGGGTTTTTTTTTTTTTCAGCTTTTTAAACTGAAGCTTCAGTAGTATCAAAAAATACTTTTCCATTGACATAGATTCACAGAATTACAGAATGGTTTGGGTTAGAAGGGACCTTAAAAGTCATCCAGTTCCAACCCCCCTGCCATGGGTAGGGACACCTTCCACTAGACCAGGCTGCTCAAAGCCTGGGATGAACACTGCCAGGGATGGGGCAGCCACGGCTTCTCTGGGAAACCTGTGCCAATGTCTCATCACCCTCATAGTTAAGAATTTCTTCCTAATATCTAATCTAAATCTCCCCTGCTTCAGTTTAAAGTCATTTCCAATGTCCTATCAAAATGGACAAAGTGAATATCTTTTAAATACTATAAAAAAAACATTTAGTTAAATAAAAAAATTTTAAACTATGTTGCAGTGTTCTTCCCTAATATCTGAGGGTGAATGCTTAGAGCTTTTTAAAAAAATTACCTGTGTCCATACCGACAGTGCATTACACTGAGATTCAGAAGACCTTTGTTTTGCTGTCTTTCATTGCTGTGGTACTGGTTGTATGGAGACGATGCTGGGAACATCACTTGGGCTATATGATCAGTAGTAAATTAAAACTTCCCAGGATTGTTTTCTGCCAAGGAAGACAACTAGAATAGTGCAATCTTTATTATTTGACTCTTTTAACAGTCAAAACATGTAAGATCTCCAGAGCAATGGTCCAAAGCCTGTGCTGACTCCTGAACTATGACTGAGATGATAGGTTTGGAACCTGCTTGTCTTTCACCTTCCGTGATTGAGTTTTAGTATCTTATTGGGGCCTTATTCAGTTTATCTGTATAGATGTGGCTTTTACTTCTTTCTTGTACAGTTTCCCAATCTGTAAGGAGGGGACCATGATTCCTGCTTCCCCAGCATCAGGCTTTGTAATCTATAAAGGAAAGCATTAGCTATTTTCCTTAATAAAGAAAATGAAAATTGTAGAATCCCAGAATGGCTTGGGTTGGAAGGGACCTTAAAGATCATCTAGTTTCAACCTCCCTGCCATACACAGGAACACCTTCCACTAGACCAAGCTGCTCAAAGCCCCAGCCAACCTGGCCTTGAACACTTCCAGGGATGAGGCAAAATGAACTGTTAGAAGATACCACACATACTTCCTCCTCTTATAATCACTGTAACTATTTCAACCTGACATGCGCAACAGCTCCTTTATGTCATTGCTTACTTTGTAAAAAAGTTATGCTGTTGGAACAGCAGCACTGACTTTCAATAATGTCTACCAAATGTAAAGATTTTCTAAGGGATATAATCCTGAGAAATGTAAAGTCAGAGTTCTATAAGTTTTCTCATTGTTTTAATTATTACTTTTATTATTGAAATTGGAAATACTACATATTTAATGTTACCCAATAGACTATAGAAACTGCAGTTCAGCAATGTGTTTTGCCACTTCCTTGTATGGTGTCCTGTTTAAATTAAGGAAGCTTAGCTGGGGTTGTAGAAAGTAGGCATTTTGTAATCAAAGTCAAGGTGACACAGGATTATGTTTTACTTTTAAAGCTTCAACATATGTCTACTACGTATAAAAGACAGCTACTAGCATTGTTACTTCTTATTATTATTTGGCGTTTTTTTCTAATGAGTGGTATTTCAGTACATGCTTGTGTTCTAGCAAATTGGAAAATAAATTTTACATAAGGAAATAGAAAATGCTGCTATGCAAAATGCAAATGTCTAATGAGATATTTTTAGCAAATTTTAGGAGTCAAAGTGAGAACTAATGAGTGCCTTGAGTTAAGCAAATAATAAACGAATATATGGCAGTTCAGAACTGCTTTGGGTTTTTATTTGTTAATTTCCAATTTTCAGATAATTTAATTTGATAATGAAAGTGTAAGTTTCTTTCTGTTTATCTAGCATTCCTTTCCACCCAAAACCTTCGATTAGTAATTAAATAAAAAACAACCAAACAAAATCCTCAGTATCTATTTATTTGCTGTGTTTATAGTATAAGGTCATGATCTTACATGCTCTTATATGTGTGAATAATTTTAAGTGGATAAACAGAATTTAAATGTTTGCAGAAGTATTTATAGAAATAAGGCCTAAATTCAGCTGGTAGTCACTGCCTGTAGAAAAAGTGGTTTTTTTCTGACAGAGCACTCGCCTTTGCTGCTTCAGCTTTATTAGCTCTCTTGAGAAACTTTTTTCAAGTCTGTGCATGTCTTAAATGTTGATTGATAAAGGTAAAAGTTTAGATCCTTGGAAAAGATGAAAGATAGTACATGCGCCATGAAAAGCATTTACTTCCTTTATTAGTAAAAAAGGCAGGTAAAGGCATTACGTAAAACAGCTTTCCTCTCCATGCCTACTCAGACACAGTGAAGGAGTTAATGATTAGATGCCAAGGAACAAAACACCATGGCCTTTAGGTAAGTATTTAATATAAAGGTTTTGGTCTCCTAATCTTCTAGAAATACTCTGAGAACAGATATCTTACAAAGAGACTTAACCCTGAGATGTGTATGGTGCAAGAAGACAGGCATTGTCAACCGCAGTGGACTTTCATTTAAGCCAGCATCTTCCTCCTCTTTCCTTTTCCTGGCAGACCAGTCTGCAGGAGACAAGGGAAGACTGATAGCGCTGAGAGAGAGCAGACTGGGGTGAAGTCCCTGAGTGGCTCTGTGAGATGCCTTGTCTATTTCTTTAAGAAGGGCAGAAGAGCAGACGGAAGAGGATAGAGAATATTGTGGGAATGGGGAGAGAGCGATAACAAATTGCCTGCCTGAAAAGCAGATAGACGCCCATGGGGCCTTTTGTTTGTCTTTTAATTCCCTAGGTACCGGATGCATGTGGTGATGTGCTAATCTTGAGCATCTCTGGGCCTTTCTTACCACTCAAGCAGCTGGGAGGCAGACATCTGCACTGTGAACTTACTGTGTGAGATGATTCTTTCACCTTCCTTCCCCCTTCTCCTGATCAGCGTGATGAAGCCATGTGTGTGTACTTTCAGGGATGCCTGCAGAATTTCCTCTTCCCCTGGAAAGCCAGGGCTAATCTGAGAAGTCTGGTTCATAGGCAGTTTTGCACATATTCCCACAGAAGGAAATGAATATATGACTAATAATGAACGGCCTGGTTAATAACATCATTTTGGCAAAGTTGTCTGTGAGAAAATTGGTACCAAGAGTTGTTACCCTGACCTGTTCCAGGAAGCAACAATTCAGGGTGAAATAGGACATAATTTCAGTTTAAAGCACTGACAGGTTACCTCCCACACCACTATCTTCAGTCAGCTTCTTCAAAGACATCCAGAGGCCACATGTAGCTCCTAAAGAGCCTGCCCAAAAAGAAAAGACTGACAAGCTCACTTACCTTTTCTGGGACTTCTACCTTGCTTGAACTGGAAACACACCTGAACACAGGTTCAGTTGAGGGAATGGCCAACTAGAGCGTAAGGAGCAGCATCAGCAGCCTGGAACAAGCTCTGCACTAAGTCTGAGTAGGATAGTTAACTTTCTTTGTAGAAGCCTGTATGGTGCTGTGTTTTGAATTTGTGACTAATACAGTGCTGATAACACATCGATGTTTTGTCTGCTGCTGAACAGTATTTGCACAGCATCAAGGCTTTCTCTTTAATTCCCTCTGCCCTCCCTCCCTGTGTACAGACAGGGGCTGGGCAAGAAGCTGGGAGGAAACACAGCTGGGACAGCTGACCTGAACTGGACAGTGATGTTTTGTACAACATAGTGCCATGCTCAGCCATAAAAGATTTTCTCTTCCCAGGTGCCTGTTGCTTGCAGACTGTCTGGATATTGGTCTGCTTGTGGGGGGGGGTTGTGAGTGATTGACTTTGCATCTCTTGTGGGTTTTTTTTTGCTCCCTCTTTCTTTAATTTATTAAACTGTCTTTCTTGCAACACACTTTTCTCTCTTTTGCTCTTCTCATTCTCTCCCCATCTTTCTGGGGGAGAGAAGGTGGACTGAGCAAGTAGCTATGAGGGTGCTTAGTTACTGGCCAGCGTTAACTTACCACAGGTCCAATGACATTTGCTCACAGTCACTGTGTTTCTGGCCTGGAGTGACATACATATACTTGGTTCACTTGCCCTGTGCCATAACTCCAGCTTTGTATGGCAGGCCAAAACTTTGACTCAGAATTGGGCAAAGAAAGAAAATTATTCCTCCAGGATAGCTGGGAGAATGTAGCTAGGCAGTCTCAGGAATGTTTTGCTAGTTCATACAGATAAACATCTATTTGGCTTTTCTCCATCTGGGTCCTTATATGTCCTTACACGCTGACCGCGAGTACCATTTCTGGCCTTTGCAGGTCAGTGCAAAGTCATCTGTAGTCTTATACGATATATGCTTGTAAGGCAAAGTAGAATAGCCTTGTACTACTGCTGCATTTAACTTCCATTTCAATGGAATACTTTGTACCAGTGGCCTTTCTCAGACCCCAGTATACATGCAATTTTTACTTGCTGGTTTGTTCCACTTGCTGTACTTTTCCACCATCACTGTGTGCTGCCCAGCACAGTATCTGCTAGGCTGCTAAAAGTCTGGAGTCAGCAGCTGTCAGTTTACACTGTTAAGCTTTCCTTTTACTCCTTCTGACTGGTGCTGTGGAAGCAAACACTGCAGCCTCCCTCCCCTTGCTTGCTTGGCACTTGTACCTTTTAGATTTCAGAGGACAAATCCATTAGTGATTTTTGTTAGTCCTCAGTTTTCTGATCTTCGCTTTACACATACTAGTAGAATATGGTTCTGAGTTGGTGGTCCCTACAGTACTATCGGAGTGTTGGGCTAACTTCAAGGAAACAATTGCGCATCACACTAACACAGCTGAACACTGCTTAAGCCATGCAACGCTCATCTGAAGGAGTATAGTTGAGCTTTCCTGGGGTTTATGGTTGGTTGTTCTTTTTTGTTTGTTTGGGTTTTTTTTGTTGTTTTGTTTTATTTTACTGCATTAACCTCCAATAAGCCATTTCCACATGAATTCCTTTTCACTCTCTGGGAAAGGATATAATTTCACACACACACACCAAAAAAAAAAAAAAAAAAGGAGAAAAGGAAAAGGTCTATTTTGTCTATTTCACGTAACTATCACAGCATTCTATAACTTGCATTTTACAACTTGCATTTTACTTTACATCACTGGAGCAGCTGACTGGCAGCAGTTTAACAGCACAGAGCAGAATCAGAAAGAAAACAGCTTGCAGCACGGTTTGCAACTCGGTGTGAAGAATAGCACTGCAAATAGATGGCAAGCCTGGGTCCAAAGAAATGAAGGTGTAAAAGGTAATTATATATAACTTACTTGCACTCCAGACCATCAGATTTCTATGGCATATGCAGTTACATTTCTGAGCTGAAGTCAGAAACACTTTTGATTTAGAAGGTGAGAACACAGTGAAATTAACATTGAAATGCAGTAAAGTACCATTATTTAAAAGATACTAATAATTGCTGTAAATGGAAAAGTGAGCAGAGGTTTTTTTTTTTTTTCTTCCTCTCTTTTTTAATCCTTAATTCTTTATTCTTTCTTTTTAAGGAAATTCTTTGTCACTCCAAATGTTAAATCAATGTCACAGGTGCATGGCTGTTTTCCCTGTAAGAGTGCATATTGCTTTACAAGCAGATGCTGTATTTTAATAAAAGGTGTTTTGCACTGAATTTCAGTATAATAGAAATGGACATTCTGTAGCATGCATTCAACTCTAATAAAATAGATTCATTATAGCAGAGAAGAATTGTGAGTTTGAAAATATATTTTCTTCAGAATACTTAACAGGAAAGAACATATCATTCCTGTACATAAATTGATAGAAACAGGATGCAATCAAAGTGAAAATGTGCACACATTAATAGGACCAGAAAAGGAAGGATTGTGATGAATATGTTTGTGATTTCACATCTCATAGATAAATTCTATCAGCCAGAAATGAAAGCCATTTTTCCCCTTAAAACAAAATGAATACAAGTTTATGTGAACTGTATGGTAGGTCCTTGCATTCAAGGACTTCTCTGTCTAGCAATACCTAATAAAAGTAATTACAGTAATAAATACTTCACTTGCTTACAACTAAATCTGATACAAATGAACACCAGACAGTAAGATGTGACAAAAGTAAGTCAACTGAGATAGACACTGAATAAACGGATTGGGTTTTTATCACAAAAACATAGACGGATCTTTCAGAAGGCTGAGTTCTGTTCCTGATTTGTCTGCAGAGAGTCTGTGCATTCTTAGTCAAATCATATAGAGGCCTTTCTAAGCAAAATATGTATACTTGTTTAGCTGGCTCTGTGATTCTAATCTAAAAGCTAATGTGGGATCATATAACTGAAGCCAGTCAACTTTAGACAACCATATGTTTTCAAAGGCAGCTTTCAGTGTGGTTGCAGAGTGAAGGTGCAAAGCCCATTCTTACAAGATCGTTTGTAAATCACTTTATTGACAATCACCAATTAGTTCTTGAGTTTGTTTCATTCTGCAAAGTCTTCCATTCTTCAAAGTAAAGTTTATGAGAGATACAATGTCCTGTCCAATCATGATATAAAATTGAAACCATTAAGTCATTGACAACAGATATTGTGGATTCCGAATATTTGCATGGGTTTGGAGCAAACTAAATGCCTTAGTTGAAGAAAAATCCATCAGCAGCTATCAAGAAGAAAGATTATATTCTTGCTTAGAATTTCCTGCACACTGGGTTTGCAGTGATATGCTGGCTCTGGTTGGGGTAGAGTTAGTCTTTTTAATAGTAGCTTGTATGGGGCTATGTTTCAGATTTGTGCAGAAAACAGTGTTGATAACACAGGGGTGTTTTAGTTACTGCTAAGCAGTGTTTACACAAAGTCACGGCATTTTCTGCCTCTCACCCCACCCCACCAGCAAGTGGATGGAGGTGCACGAGAAGATGGGAGGGATAGCTGATCCAAAATGACCAAAGTGATATTCTGTACTACATGATGTGCTCAGCATATAAAGCTAGGGAAATTTGGAGTGATGGCATTTTGACTTCCCAAGTAACCATTACATGTGATGGAGCCCTGCCTTCCTGAAGATGGCTGAACACCTGCTTGCTTATGGAAATTGATGAATGAATTCATTGTTTTGCTTTAGCTATTGAATTGTCCTTAGCTCATTTTTACTCTTCTGATTCTCTCTCCCATTCTGACACAGGGGAGGTGAGTGAGTTGGCTGAGTGGTGCTTAGTTGCCAGCTGAGGTTAAACAACAGCAATTAAGAATTATTATGTGTATCTATGCTTCCTCAGATAGACATTCTTAGAAGAAAAGTAGATGGACTGCGGACTCAGCCTAATATGCCCATTTTAATGATTTTAAGTACTGAATGACTAAATCATGCATTCACAGCCTTCTCATCATGCCAAAATAATGAATAAGACACATTTTTGAATATGGGCGAGAAAGGAATCAGATTAAGAATACAGTAACTAAATCAGACATTCTCAGACTTGTTTCTGTTTTCACTCAAATCAGGTTAAAAATATAGACTGTGACTTGTTTTTTCAAACTGTAATATGTTCAAAGAAACTGTGATAGGCTAATGGTCATATCGGTCTCATCATACTGCACAGAATGCACGAAATTAACAAAATGTCCCGTTAAAAATATATCTATTGTAGACTACCAATTCCTTTATTATTTTGAAAGAAGACATGAAAACGATTTTTCTGATTGCTTACTCTTTTCTAGATATAACAGGCAACTTGGTAGCATATTGTGCAAAATCCTAATTATCGCGGGTGTGGTATAAAACCTAAAGTGTATAGACAGAGAAATAGACTTCTCATTTTAGAAACACTTGGGGATATAGCTTGCTGTAATTTCAAATGGCAAATAGATGTGGGTTTTTTTTAACTTTATACTAAAAATCCTGTCTCTGCACAATTTTTCCTTTCCACAAGGTATTTTCCCCCTTTCAATTTCAAACCCTAAATTCTAAGACTCACTTAATATTTACACAAATATTCCACACTTACAACCAGCATAGCAAAGACTGAAGAAGTGGCTGTCCACAGCTTTATCCAATACCAAAAGTTATTTCAATGAAAATGGAGTACAAAATTCATTCCCACACTTCACAACTAGGTCTTGCAGAGATTGCAGTTTTTGAACAAAAGTATTAAAGACTGCTGAAGGAACCCCTTGAGTTTTGATATTTGAGGAAATTGTTTCTCATATAAGAGACATTCTCATCTGAACCAAAGGATTGAAATTGTTTCTTACATTTCTCTGTAAGTTTATAGCTGTTTATAACATTCAGTGTAATAATATATAGAAACTGAATGCATAGAAAATTCACCGCAAGTTGCTGAATCTGGTAGCTTGGCAGAGGTGAGGCTGCTGCATCGTCATATTCCTAGGTCCATCCAGAACCAGACTGAGCTGAGCATGTATCCTTGATAGACACACACACACATACGTACACTTCCACAGTACACATATACATATTTTCATGGCTGGGCACACAAATTAACACAAACACTCACAAAAATACCAGTAGCACAGACAGATTAGTCCTATCTTCATTTCTGGCTGCTCAGGATGAAGGTCAGTTAGTGGGCAATCTATACACACAGCATGGATCCTTCCAGTAGCCAGCTTTAGACACCCAGTCTACTCTGTAGCTGGCTCCTGGATCCTTTGGTTTCCCAATTGCCTCATGCACAAAAACACACACATGCAAATGAGTCTGATTCTGAGACCTCACAGTCTACCCATTTGCTAACTTGGATCTCCTGGATCCTCTAGTAGCCAACACGCAGAATACTCTGGTCTCTACAGCTGCTCCAACACTTGGCTCCCAAGACTTTGTCATACTCGCCAGATAGTCCAGCTGGATGTTAGCTGGTGATCACATGCCAACATGCACCACTCCAGTCTCTCAAGTTGCTGGCACCTGAGATACAGAGTGCCTATGATCTGCAGTCCCAAATTCTGGCAGTTTGCACTCAGGCCTCCATGTACACATTTTAAGAATGTGCATGCATGCTGAAAATAAAGCTTTTTACTCAGAAATATTGTCAGAAATAAAGCTTAATGAGAGCACAGAACAGACTGAGTTGATCAAGCATAGGGTATGGCCAGACAAAGATACTGACCAGCAGCCTAATAAGAGGCTTCTGGCCCCTTCTATCTCTTTTTCCACTCTTGTTTCTCCACACATTGCCTAGATATCTCCCTTTCTATGCCTTCTCTAATCATCTGGTAACAGTCTTGTTCAATCCCCAAATACTCTCCCCTGCATCCCACATTGAGCTCCCTATCTCTGCAGGCAGTATCCATTCTCAGCCTGTAGGATTGCCTGGAGACTGGATCTGCCTCTATCCTGTTGGCTGGTGTGTTTCACTCACAGCTCATGGAGCTGATACTTTCTTAGGATGCCCTGGGAGGAGCCGAGTTAAGGTAGCTCATCCACCCACTTGTCGTTGTGCCTCTGGGCTTCTTCATGTGTGTGGAGATGAGCCTTTAATCACAAAACCTAACACAATACAAATCCATCTGAAGTTGGTTTTCCCTGTTTGTTTGCAGTTGGATCATGATAATACCATATTACAGGTCTTGCTGGGCAGGGACAAAGGAGGCCAATTTGTAACCCGTATGGGCTCATATTTCAATCAGCTGTTGTTTTTGGGTAATCTCTATTCAGATAGGAAGCAGAAATAAAATTTGTCAGCTTACTTATGCAAGTCATCTCTCTTGCATCTAAACCTTGTAATTCCTGTTCCTAAATTAAGTGGGACCTTCACTATGTGGAATGAAGTTAGACCCTTTGAAAGCCTCAAGAGAGAGATCACCTCTGCCCAATTAAGTTCCTTAATCTTCTTTCTGCAGGCCTAACTTTTAGATGAATGTGAGAGAAGGATGGAGGATGCAGTAACCTAGGGCACATCACCACTGAGACTCTGCGTCTTCTCACATAAAAAGAGTTGTAGAGAAATAGAAACAATTTATAGCATCTTAAGGCAGATATCTAAACCAGGCCAACTAATTACTGACTGAAATGGCCTGTACTTCTCCAGTGATAAAGGCAATTAAAGGTGATAAACTCAAATGTAAACAGTCTAGGCATCAACATTAAATCTGATGAATCTCACCTTAAACTCATTAGTTAGATGCATAATATAAGAGAACTGGATGGTGCTAAAAAAACCTTTAAAGTTATCTATCTCTTAGCATATGTAATATACCTATTGTTTAACATAAGAACCGATGAACTAGAAACTTAATGACTGGCAAATTTAAGTAAATTTACTGGTAATTTAAGTAAGTTAAAATTAATCTCTTTCAGTATTTTATGTATGAAAATCAAGGTCCAGTAAGTTCAGAAGATGTCTAATTCAAACATGTTTGCATTAGTTTTAAACCAGGGTAAGATTAAGCCAGGACACTCCAATTCAGAATATTCAGGGAGAAAAGTTTGAGGGGTTTAAAAGGTTTTGTTTGTTTGTTTGTTTTTTGGGAGGGGTGTTGTTTTTGGGGGAAGTGTTTGGATTTAAGAAGATTTATTAATTAATATCTATTAGGAGAAGATCAGGGGGAAAAAACAAACCAAAACAAAAAAAATCAACAAAGCTGCAAACAAAACCACAAAACCCAACAAAATAAAACAACATCATGTTACAAGGAAAGAAACTAGAACTCTTTTTTTTTTTCTAGGGATTGTATTCCTAATCACTACATGCGGTTCATGTCCTGGTTCTTTCAGCCAAACCTGACCCAATAAAGGCAAAGCTTGGAGAATCTGAATTAAAAACAATGTACAACTTAAGCAAAGGTAAGAATTTGGATTTGTGCTCATAAATTCCTGTTCAGCATTACTTCAGGTACCTGCTTTATTCAATGCGGTCATTTAGCTGCAGCTTACTTAAAAGCAGTGGATCATTATATCTTGCTTATTCTTTTTTTTCCCTGAAAAAGCAAACAAAACATCAACCTTTTTTTTTATTTTTTCCTGTCCTTGGTATGCCTTACAAATTTTGCTCAGTATTACAGTTCTTGTAAGACTGATTTGGCAGCTGCCAAGATGCAGTCAGAGGTGAGCACCGTGATAGGAAAATACTTAAGCACAGGTGACAGGCTGCATGGCAGCAGCAGCATGACATTTTATCTGGAGATACAGACAATGTGGGCAGTAGCACATTGCATTTGATACACACAGGGGACAGATGTGGTAAGTGTGGCAATGTACAAATAAGTAGTCTCAAAGAATATGACAGGCAAAATCTGACATATTAAGAAATGAAAAAAAAAATGTAATGAAAAACAAAATAATAGATTCTATGCCTTGAGATCAATTTAATCCTACATTAAATTAGCTGTATGTACACTGTACAGACAACATTAAAAAATACTTAAAACATAGTTTACACCTGTCAGCTAGAAGATTTAATTCCACACAGTCCCAGCCTTTAAAAAGGCTTGAGACTCCCTGCCTAAATAAAATGCATTTATATATTTAAGTAAAATGCATTTATTCTAAGTGCAACTGTTATACTAGAGAAGGGGAAAAAAATACAAAGAAAAAAAAATTTCCTTTAGGCATATTTTCCTCTTGTATATGTGTTCTCTAAGTTTTTGCATTTAATTACATGCTGTGCTAGATCCTTAAAAAATACAAATCAAACCAGGTTAAATTAAATTAAGTAGAATTAGGCTGCTCAAATATTTTGCATCTTTTAAAATTTCAGCCTTGCAATATAGCCAGAAATACTTGGTTTTGTTACCAAGAAGTAAAGAGAAATCAAACTGCAAGATAAGGGTATGACATTTCTCTACCTGACTATCTTTTATGCTACTTTTCTTGTTTAGGGCTTGCACAGATTTCATTCTTTTCAGCCTTGAATTAGTAGGCAGTAAGCTGCAATTCGCCATATTCCTGCCCAGTCACATGTCCTTCCATGAGAAGGAGATCTCCAGAGCCTTCCTGCCCTACTGTAGATCATGACACCTCCCCTGGGCTGTGTTTTACAGGTACAGAACAGAGATGTACAGTGTAGCCCATCATGTAAAAAAAGCGATACAGAGAACTCGCTAAACAAAGGACCTGGGTACACCACCAGCAAAAAATGAATAGCAACACTGTGGCTTCCCAGGAAACTACAGCTTGTAAATTCTAGCCGCCACGAATGATAGATGCATCATCAAGCCCAAAGTAAAGAAAAAAGTAGATAACAAGGCAATTTTTTTGTAGGACACAAACTTAGGTATCTTTTTTTTTTACTTCTCAAAATATGTTTCTTTATAGAAAAATTTATTGGGAATTTTTATTTCACTGCCCTCGCAGAGTTAATTATAGCAAATACGCCTAAGGCACAGGAAGTTAAAGTTTCTTTAACCATTCCAGGTGTCTAATAATCTTCCTATTCTCAGGAAATTTTCACTATTGGTAACACCAAATTATTCTTTGGCAAGGAAAAGGTGCTTGTTTTTTCATTGCCTCAAGGCTGCTTTTTTTCCTTGCAATTTACTGGGGGAAGAGAGAAAATGTTTGCTTGCAGGATCAATGGAAAAAAGAGAGCACAAGTGAAACTGGAAAGTAAGAAAGTGAGAAAGACAAAATTTAAAACTATAGGAGGGAAAAAACTCAAAGCCTGAAACCAACACAACTAATGTAGTTAAATCAACTAAAGAGTATTAATAAGGAGCATTCTAATTAAGAAACAAGTGGGAAAAGGTGACAAAGTCATAACTAATGTAACACCTAAAACTTGTCGAACACTATTCAGAGACACCAAAGAAAAAAAGCAGAACCTAGGATACTTTGAATTAGAGGAAATTTAAATAAAAATATACCAGAAAAAAAGATTAATCCTATGATATTTTTCTGAAGTAGAAATGTCAGGCTTTCTAACAATAAAGAACCATCTAATACATGTTTCTTTTAGTATAATAATGCACAAATATCTTCCATTCCAACAGTAACTCAGAAAAATATTTAATAGCAGTTTATAGTAAAGTTAGATATTTCAAAGAAAAAAGGCATTTAAAAGAATCAGGATTAATAACCTAAATCCAAAACTATTAGAAGAGCTGAGCAAGAGTTTTTATGGGCCAATAATGTTGATTTTCAATAAGTCCTGGACATGTGAAAAGCTCCAGGGAACTGCAAGAAAGCTAGTGATTTATCAGTATTTTAAAATCTGTAAACAGAGTGACCACATATTACAGGTTTGAAATATATGTGCTGCACAAAAATTATGAAAGTGATGGTGTAGGGCTTGACTGACTGTATTAGCCCTCTTTAATTCTTTTGTAATGCCAATCAGCAATGGGGCTGTAGAAAATAAATGGTATAAGCTAACTGGTTTAGTTGGGGGGTTTTTGTTTGGTTTTTTTTTGGGCGGAGGGTTAAATTTCAACAATACTAATAATTTTCCAGTATACTTTGAATTCAGAAGGCTTCTGGTCATTTTTAAGAAAGTAGAATAAAAAATCAAAGCATAAATACAAAAGCAAAATAAAATAAAACATAACACATTTCTTTGATCAGACACTGGATAAAGCAATGTTTAAGTGGATGTTTTTCTAATGCTGTTCTACAGGCAATTAGTTCTTAGCCTACATGCATTTGAATATTTTTGTTAATGATTAACACTGAATGGAAATTGAGAAAAAAAAAAGAATGAAAAAAAAAGAATAAAAAAAAAAGAATTATGAGACATCAAAACCAAGCAGAAGTAATTGAGCTGTATTTGTTTCTGACCATAAATTATCATCACATAATAGAAACATTTCTTTGTTTTGACTTCAGTTTCTTGAAAATTAAACAAATTAATAAACTTTTGATCTTAGGGATATGATGTATTCCAGAATCCAACATAAATTGTTTTAAGAATAAAACTTAATTCCTATTTTTAAAACCTTCCAATCCAGGCTTAATCTAATATATAATCCTGTTGAAACAAATCCAGCCTGGTTAGGTCTTCTTTTTATAAAGATAGGAATGAATTCATATTCAAGTAGTGTGCTTAAATTTTATTGCAGTTATACCATTTAGTAAAAAGCAGACACTGAAGTCAGAATGACCTAAAACAATATTCCTAGTAGTACACTAATTTCGTATCTAGGTTGAATGGATCATCATTTCCATCTCCAAAGGAAAAAAAAAAACATGTCTGAGGGTGACCCTATTACTAAAATATGAAATATGGGAGTACAAAGAAGATACAAGGCTCCACATCTGTATTTTGGAGAAGCCATCTTTTGCCCCCTACTGCCATTTGACTTACTGCTCAGATTACCTAGTTATATCTAAAGGTGTATCAAATGCTAAATGTCCATATTTGGAGAAGAGAGGTGCTTGTGATGGGCAACTAAGTTATGAGAAATAAAGAGAAATAACATACGCATCAATTCTAGAGAGCACTTATTCAGAGAGGTATATAATACAGCTCAAGCTCACAGTGCGGCTGGCCCCTTTATAACAAATCTGATGCTTTACCACCTAGTAGATTAAAACTCCCAATACTGAATAAGAATCACAAATATCAAGTTCATCTGGCAATTAGAAAAGTAATCTTTTAAGATTCATAAGAGTCTGGCAAAGTAAAGAGGGACATATATAACTTTAAGGCATGAAAGTTTCAATCTTGTCTAATGGCTAATAATTTGCCATTTATAATGAAAAATAGAAATTGCAATAAATACTACTGTAATAATCTGGGAGAAGACCAAGTGAAGAAGACCTAGTTTTTAATCGCTATTTATTATATTTATAGTGCTTTTTTCCTATTATTCTTATTTATATTCTAAGAGTACTTATAAGTCATATCTAGGAATGCGACTCCATTACTTCAGGAACTTAAAAAATAATCAGGACATTAAAAAATTTTAGACACTTAAAAAATTACATGGCTAGTGGGAGCTATTTCACCTAGGGCCCTTCCTTAACAAAGTCAGGCTCTATCAGGTGGCTAAGCACCTCTTTCTGATGCACGTGAGGCAATTTGTCAGTCTCAGAGAAAGACTGTCTAATCTACAAGTATGTGTTCAAGGGGTGGTTGGGGAGGGAGGGCACGTAAAAAAAGTCTGTTAGCCTAGCACAAAGTAAAAAAAATATGACTGACAGAGAAGCATCTTAATTTTTTGTAAGATCCAGCAAAGATGGTAGCCTGACCTTATCAGTAGGGTGCAGATTACAGCTTTGTCTTTGCCACTGATGTTGTGCTGTGCACCGCATGCAACTCTCAGTACTGCAGTAATTGTTCCATTTCCAAACCATTACTATACTAAGTAGAAGGTAGGTCTTACACTGGGTACAATGAATATCATCATGAATATCTCACAGCTTAAAAAAAACCAATAAAATGCAGTGATTCTGAAGGCATTCTCTATTTGTACCGAATTTAGGATCACAAGAAAGATGATGCTGCTGAGATATTTTCCTTTTTCCGTTGATCATTTGTAGGATAGCACCCCATAACAACACTGGGGTGATAAGGACAATACAAATACAAACTAAAAGCTCTCAGTTCCTCAGCTGTTCAGAGTCACTGTATTCAGACAAATTTATTGCCTTCCAGAGCTAGCTGCTCCCAAATAATGAAATATTCTGCAACCAAATCCCTTTGTATTCCCATTGAAAGCTCTTGGTCTACTCTAATACATTTTAAATGTTGCTTTAAAGACTGAAACTTTGATGGTTTTGTTCTAAAACTTTTGACTTATTGAAAACAACCATTTTTCTTTTTTTTTTGTGGGCACAGTCAATTCTAACCTATGAAAGGTCTCTCAGCTCAGATTTTTAGTTTGAATGAAGTACAGCAAGCTAGACAGGTTTCAAAATAACTATTACCTAAAGCATGGGAACCCTTCGATCACAGTACAGGCAGACACTGGGCTTAATTTTAAGGTTTGGGCTTTCTAGCAGATTGCTTGACCATGAAAATAATTTTTTTTTTCATAGATTCTTAGACATATAATAATTTCTACATTATTTAAATAATTGCATTAATCGTAGTTGAGTGTAAGAGATCTGCATTTTATAAGTCAGTAGTTAGGGTACTCAGATGGACAGCAGAAAAGTGATACAATAGGGATTTATGAACATAGCAATTAAAGAAAACTCATGAATAATCAAAGGAATGGTTTAATGTCCTAATAGAAAGGTTTTTTCCCATTTATTTTCCGGCTAGAATTATCTAATAGCTGAAGCAAAAATTTCTCTTTGTTTATATACACATACTTTTAAAAAGCTTATTTGTACTCTCCCCTATCCTTTCATATTTTTGGTTAAGCATTTTACACATTTTCCAGAGGAAGTCTCACAATGCTTTATATAATGACATTAATAATTCCCTTTCTCTGTTGGATATATCTCTTATAGTCATTACAGCCATATTGCTTTGAGCAATATGACAGAGGAGTACATGCAGGTTTTACAAATTCCAATCTTATTGCAGAAATTTCTGAAAGGCTGTCATGACATCCTAATTTTCCTGAAGAAGTCTCCCGACTCTGTGTACAACTAGCTGTTCTTATTGTCATCTTATTCTCTGTAGCAGAGATGTTAATTCATAAGTTAAGTTAGAAGTTTTTTATAACCAGTACATGAGGCAGTCTAAGAAAAGCCTACTTTCAGCCTCATAGTTTGACTTTCAGCACACTTTATCTTTAGTAGTTCCTTATCCCTAACAATTCTGGAAATAACATCATTTTCTACAGCTAAACGAAAGTTTCCATGTGGAAACTTATTTTTTTTGAACTGGGAATTCACTCCTGACCTATGGAGTTTATGTGCCAAGAAGAGTTCCCTATTACTCTCGATCAGTACATAAGGCATTTGTCCATTTAACCACAGAAGTAAATGACACAAGGAATTAAAATCATAGAATCATAGAATAGTTAGGGTTGGAAAGGACCTTAAGATCATCAAGTTCCAACCTGCCTACCATGGGCAGGGACACCTCACACTAAACCATGTCACCCAAGGCTCTGTCCAACCCGGCCTTCAACACCGCCAGGGATGGAGCATTCACAACTTCCCTGGGCAACCCATTCCCATGCCTCACGACCCTTACAGTAAAGAACTTCTTTCTTACATCCAGTCTAAACTTTCCCTGTTTAAGTTTGAACCCATTACCCCTTGTGCTATCACTACAGTCCCTAATGAATAGTCCCTCCCCAGCATCCCTATAGCCCCCCTTCTGCTAAGAGGTCTCCACGCAGCCTTCTGTTCTCCAGAATGAACAGCCCCAACTTTCTCAGCCTGTCTTCATACAGGAGGTGCTCCAGTCCCCTGATCATCCTCGTGGCCTTCCTCTGGACTTGTTCCAACAGTTCCATGTCCTGTTTATGTTGAGGACACCACAGCTGTACACAATACTCCAAATGAGGTGTCACGAGAGCAGAGGAGAGGGGCAGGATCACCTCCTTCAACCTGCTGGTCACACTCCTTTTGGTGCAGCCCAGGATACGGTTGGCTTTCTGGGCTCTGAGCGCACACTGCTGGCTCATGTTAAGTTTCTCATCAACCAATATCCCCAAGTCCTTCTCCACAGGGCTGCTCTGAATCTCTTCTCTGCTCAACCTGTAACTGTGTATTTGGAGGACATTAAAAGGACCACCATCTATTCCTACACAACTGGTGTAAATCAACTTTGTTTTCCACTACCTGGAATATGGCAGACCAAATCCTGATTTTAGTGTTTCAAATCAATCTTTCTAGATTTATGCTACAAATATATTTAGGGATTCAAAGAAAGCTTCATTTAATTTCTGTGTTCAAACTCAAGTTGTAGGCATATTTTTTTTAAATTTAGCATAATTATTATTATGCTGACTTATCTACTGCAGGGGTGGGATCCAGTCTTGCTTCCTGCACTGGGATATAAATTTAATCAGCTGCCTAGGACACTTTTATTGAAGGATGTTAGAAAGTGCTTGTGATTTTGCTCATAGACAAAATGGCAGATAGGACAAAAACTGATGTATTAACTAACAGTTGAATTTGAAGCTCTTTATCATAGTCTGTTGATCGCTTACATTCTTACGCTCTTCTGACAATAACTCATCAAGGAGACTGTTCAGAGTAAACAATGAATATATTTCAGTTAATTCAATTAATACATTCATATTTATTCTCATTAGGATGAAAGCATTCCTATTGAAAGGAGCAGTGACCTTTGGTATATTATTGAAGCTTCTTTCAGGGACACATTAATTAATTAATTCTGAAGTGTTCCTCTAAAGCTGGAATTAAATGGGAGTGCTGCGAGCGGGGCCGTGTTGTTTCTAATGCAAGTGTTACAATGAACTTAGGAAGGAAACAAATACAAGGGAATCTACCATGGCCTTCTAGAAGCAACCAATAAAGGTTGTTTTGCTATATTAGTATGACTTGCTTGGCTCAATCCTGAAAATATTTAAATATGCTGGACTTGTACATAAATGTAATGCACTTGTTTTCTTTTTGGAGGAAAAGCAACTTTATAGCCTAAAATAGAAAAATAATTCTGACTGATAAAATTATTCAGAATATTAATATATGATAAACAATGCTAAACAACTGTGGTTGAGAAGAAGACTTACAGCACTGACCTTCCTAGGAAAATCTGGCTGATGATGTTTGTTTGTTTTTGGCATAGTGATTGCCAGCTGGTATTTATCAAATCTATTGTGCATCTTTAGGGGAAAAAATCATCAGTAGAAAAAAGCAGCTTTATCGACAGCCCCCAGTTTAAGTGTCACTGCTCTCAGCAGCTTGATCTAACATCATATTAAATGTTAGATCTGTTCATTGTAGGAGCACTGGTATAGGCTTAAGTTGGGCAAGGATTTAGTTTACTACTTTCTTTGCTGGCATTCATATTGTCTTATGTATGTAAGCATTCAGACTGCAGGCCATTTTGCAACAGGCATAATGGATGAAATGTAGATTATTGGGTTTTTAATTCCTGAGGTCATCAGGAAAGTTGGATGGGACAGATGGGAAGCTGCACTGACTGGAACATCTTATCTACAGTGCAGGTAAAGGTGCCAGAGCACCAGGACTGCTTCAGTTTTCTTTTTCTTTTAGTACCAGTGGGATTACTTAGAAGTAACCACAGAAATGCTCCAGTAGTCAAGTTCAAAGAGATGGCTGGTGTAGCTGTGATCCTGCCCTCAGAGTCATTCTGCAGAGCAGCACAGACAACATTTGTAATCTGTATTTCTCACTATAACTATACTGGAAATGGAAAGATTGGTTGCTTAAAGGGTTTTACTTTGAACGTGGCTAATCTCCAACATTGGTTCAAGATTTTCTGGTCCACTTGGTTATCGGTGGCCTATTCCCTGACACATTTGAATTCAAACCACTGCATTTTGCCAATGTATTTTGGGGGATTTGAGCACAGAGATTTGGAGACTTGAAAGGATTTTGGTTATGCTTCAAGAAGGACGATAGATAGACTGGCATCTTTCCAGAAAATTAACAGTGCTGAATTTATGCTTTTGCTAAAATTGTGTTGAAGCCCTGAAAGCTTTCTACAAGTGTCAATATTCAAATAAAAATGGCTTTTGCGAAGTTTTTGTTACCTTCAAATAATTGAAGACTTCTTTTGAAATTAAGCGTATTGAAAACTGCAATATTTGAAGATGAATTTGCATATGCAGGTTGCTGACTGTTCCATTTTATAGAAGTTCCATTTTATAGAAGTGTTCCATAAAAATTGTGGTTAAGGGGGGATAAAGAAGAGTACTTTAAGATTATAAGTCATCTTCAATTACCCTGTCAAAATAAAGAGATGTGCCTCTTGATTGTAGTGTAGTCTGTTGAAACTGATACAGTAACTAAAACCATCAGGGCTAAGGGAAAAAGAGCAAAGTTTATCTTCCCTGAATAAGATAATGTGATATAACTGTCAGAGTTATGGTGCCTGTGCTTATTATCTGGTGACTGTGCTGTTATTATTCACAGAGGTGATGTTTTGAGACCTGTTTGCCAGCCATCAGATTTGATGAAGGCTACAGGATCATCAGATATCTGGACTAAATTCACCGGTCCTGAAAATGTCCCATTATGCTCAAACTTGAAATCAACGGCAACACAGCCAGCATTCGGCAGAATGCTGGATTCCCAGCTCTTGACAGAAACCCAGCTCCCTCAACAGCATTTAAAAATTTGGAAGGGATCAGGATTAGTGTTGCACAGGCCTGGTTCTGGACCAAGGTAAGAGATTTGCTCTGAGAGTGGGCTTCCTTTGAAAGCTAAAACATATTCTTTCCAAAATTAGCATAAACTTGTATTTCAGTATATCATGTATATAAATTTATCATAAAGGGCGTAGTATCCTGTTTGGTGCATAATCAAGCTAGTTTATAAGCAAAGCAATGTGAGTATTTTTAATTAATGGAAAAAGCTTGTAAATAATTTATTGAAAAATGTTCTTGACAGTGAAAGATAAGAGATTATTTTTATGACCAGAACAGTCCTCAAATTTACAAATTATTGCTTATGAGGTTTAAGAGGCATTTTAGACAAAGTGACTATGAGCTCTGTTTTTCCACACAGAGCATATAAAACGCTCTTGAGCATCTTTTGTAACTTATGAACAGTAAGGCAAAATTGTAAAGATTACATGTAACTGATAGTAATTTTTTATGTAATTGTTCATTTTTATTTTACATCTTAGTTACAAGTGTCCCTAATTACTATAATAAAATATAGTTTACTTGCTTATAAGCATATCCTGTTAGATATTAAGAGAATCATTTTGAAGTCATTACCATTCTTTGTATGCTGAGCTAGTTGCTCACAGCAGAGTTAATCAACTTTCACATAATTCCATGTTTTGAACATTAATAGTTTCCTGATCTGTAGGATTAGAAAAATTAGATAAAACTAAAATATTTACAATGATTAGCAAGGAAAGTAATAAACCCCAGCATATGAGTATCAAGAGTTAGGCCACAAAGAATTTCCTAAAGTCAAAGATAAAGTAATGTGGCACCTCTGAAGTAGGAAACCAGAAGGCCAAGAAGAAGAATTCACTACTACTATTCACCCAGTTAGAATAACCTTGGTGGTTACAGATTTAGTCCAGCAGATGCATAGTTAGTTTTGAGTATTCATTTAATCTCTTTGAGATCAGTGTTCACCTGATGAAAGTCTTGGCACACACTCTACCAGCCAAATGCAGAAATGTTGTTCTACCAGGTATTCTTGCTATCTAGTTTTTCAAGCCTACTATAACTTTCTGAAAATTTTAGAATGGAAATCAGTCAGAGAAATAAAAAATAATTCATTCTTTCAGTAACAAGGGGCCCTCTTCCCAGTTACTTTTTAGTTAAACTAAATAGAAAGAGATCCCATTTGTCAACTTTTTATAGAGGAATAAAAGGGTTTTGATTTTGTTTTAATTAGGGGAATTACTTCTCCACAGTTCAGTCATCCATGGCTTTCTCTAACATTCAGGCATGATATGCATAGGGTTTAATCTTAGTTTAAAGGTGTTGAGGTGTTGTTTGTTGTTTTTTCTTTTTATTGCCAAGTTTATCAGAACCAGTTGATATATTTGAGACTGAAAATCCAAAAAAGCATAGCAAAGCTACTAGGAATAATTACACCTAATTTTTTTTTTAATCTAAAAATCTGTGGGCTTCTAAAATGTAATACTCAAACCCAACTTTGAAGAAAATCCAGTAATTCTAATGTTTATGTCAGTCCAGTTTGTCTTTAAAATTCCCTCACTTGTTTTAAAGTATCTTAGGAAGTACATGGCACACATTCAAGTGCAAGGTTTCTGTTCACAAGATTTTAAAACTGTAAGTATGGTGCATATGCAATAGTAACTGAGGATAACCTTTCATTCACTAAAACCAGATCACTGCTTTAAAGATCTCCTATAATGGATAAATTCCATATTTATGGGAAAACACTGTGCGGCTGGCTTCTGCAGTATTTGCCACAGCAGCTTTTTGATGCCAGACTTCAGTTCCTTAGTTTATGACTGGTTAGAAGAGTATCTCGGGAAATGACCTGGGGGAAAAGGCTGTATGGTAGCTTCACATATTTATATTATAAATCATATCAATCATCATAAGACATCATAAGTCTCTAACACTTGGTTTAATTCAGGGCAAAACTATTTGCCTTTCAGAAGCTTTTTTTCTGAGTCAGAGCTTCTGCAGCATAAATGGGTCCATCACAGAGGCAAGTACTGCTCAATCTGGCATCCACCCAAAACAGAGCACAAGGCCAAGTAGGTATCGAGAAGTAAGGGACTGATTCTACTCCATGTAGCTGTCATACAGTGTGTACTCTGGAGAGATGTCAAATTTGACGGAACAGGAACTGTAATAAAAATAGGCTCAGATCATCTTCTGCAGAAACAGCAGAAAAGGCCTTGATCCTAAAAGATAAATCTCTGTAATATACTACTGTTAAAGGTGACCTTCAGGGCCACATAACCCTTATATATATGGGGGAAGAACACTGACTTTTGTTTACCTATATGGAAAGCTAGTTTATTAAAACAGTGATTTATACTATGTAAATACACAGGTTTACATTATAACCTACTTGATGTGTACAGGAATACCATACATGTACACTAAACCAAAAATCTTGTAGTAAAAGTACTGTGGCACAATCCTTATTCTATTTTTGAGAAATCGGGAACATCAAAGTCTAATAAAAGATGTAAACCATATTTGGGGAAAGAATATTGCTGTCATCTGGTAGATATGCAAAGGATGAAAACTACTGGAAGATCTATACACAGCTTGTTTTTAATTAAAGGAGTATTTTAATTCTTCATGCAAAAAGTTAATATTTATTTGATAGTAATATATAATTCAGCTGCTCAACTCTTGCCTAACATCACTCAGGGATAAAGGTGTCCGATTCAGAAATAATACCCACCACTCAAACTCAATTTTCTTCACAAAACAGTTCTTTCAGAATTATCAGTCAGCCTTAAAGGATTATCATGCACTTCTCACTGTGTTTGCTTTGTAAATTACCTTCTGTTTATTGTCCTTTTCAATGAGAATGAAGCAAACTGCCTATTTTTGATCCTAGTCCTCAATTCATTTAGTTAATCCACAAATACTTAGTTAAATTGGGTATTTCTTGTTGGTGGGTAAATATTTTGGTGGCATTTAAAAAACTACACAATGACTAAGACAGTCCAAATTAGTGTGCAGGTGCATCCCCTCAGTGGTAGAAAAAGAAGAATCCATTTCAGTGGGAATACATCATGGTATTTAATTCCATGCTAAACTTCTTGGAGAAAGAAAAATGTAATTCCAAATTGGAGTTGAGAGAACTTGCTTAGCCTTGTCAGATCAAGTACTTAGGGGGAAAAAAATAAATAATCAATGAACTTACACTAGAAAGAATATTAAGATGCATATGTTCAACTACTCTTATGAAAGCATGAGATTTTTAAAAAAATATTATGCCATCAGTGGGCTAGCAATGCCTTCAATTATCAGCTGAATTAAATTTATTTCTCTTTTAATAATAATGTTTACAGCTGATTATACATTTGTACTTCTGCATAAATACAAAATCACTTCTATGCATATATCTTAGAATTTCTAGTGTGCTGTATAGCACTTTTCTGACTTTCTCAGTATCAGGTAAGAGATCTGTGCTAAAGAAACAAATGTTAAGCCAAGCACCAAGTAATTTTAAAATAAAGTTATAAAAAATTAAATATTTTATATAATGTGCTGTTGCAAACATGTTCTGTCACACCACTTTTATAAAAATGAAAAAGAGAGGAGAAAGCCATGTGCAAAAAAGTTGCATCTTTACTCAGGAGAGATGATTATTTCTGCAGCTCAAATTATTTCCATATTTGAGAAAATAAGTACGAAAATAGAATGGGTTTGACATGGCTGAAGAGAAGAATATTCACCTCTGTATGAATTTCTGCAGCTTCTGCTTTTTATTCCTCCTCAGCGAGCATCGTGGTGAAGTTGGCTTCATCAGGTACTCTAGTCCTGGGCTAGAGGATCCGAACTTAGCCAAACATCATTTCCTCCTAGAGAAGAAAAAAAGAAACTGTCAGCATTGGTTTTGATACAAAATAACACTGACAAACCCCTTTAACACCTGGCACATCAAATAATAAGTAGGTCTAATAGCACATAGCTAATTCAGAGTATGGGCTACACGGTTATTTTTTGTTTGGCAGGATACCAATATAGCTAGTGAGACCAAACATCCTTCTCTTTCAAATGAAGTTTCGGATCTTCAGTTCAATGTGTATCACCTAGAGAAAACTACTTTTACAATGCTGTTAGTTCTTTCTGGTATCAGTTTCGTGTTATGATCCCAAGACAAGTGTATAGAAGAAGAACAGATCTAGGATACTAATTACATAATACCAATTTAATCAAGGTTTGTCATCTTAACAAGTGAGAAATCCCTATAATAATTTTATATTACTTGTTCACCAAGTATTACTACCTCACTGTTATATAATGAAGCAAAGATTTCTCTCTTTTCTTGCATCCTTTAATTCTCTCTGAGATATTTTCACTGCCTCTGTACAGCAGTGCCTCTGTACTACAGAATGTCACTCAACCAACCCTTTTCAGTCTTGCACATGTATATTAAAGAAAAAAAAAAAATCACAGTGGTAATGAACCAGTCTTCCATTTTTTCTTCTAAAATATTTCTTTCATTATTTTCTTTCTAAGCTGTTTTTCTCCTCTGCAACATTTCTACTGTAGTGCCACTGTCTCTGCTTAAAAACTAACATATTTTGCACAAATACTTGATGTTAGACATGAAGTCAATAGACCACATCAGCTAAAAATCCTTTTATTAAGCTAAAAGACAATTTAGTTCAAGTATGTTTCTGCTAAATTGTTACGACACAAAGTAATCATGCCCAGATAGGTTTGTAATTCTAAGCATTTCTAGAGTAAATCAGGTTAGAAGGGACCTCAGGGGGTCTCTAGTCCAACCTCCTGCCCCAAACAGTCTCAGCTGTGAGGCTCAGCTTTGCCTGGTCAGGGCTGGAAAATTCCCAACGATGGAGGCAGCATAACTCCTCCAGGCAGCCTGCTGCCACGCTGCCCGACTGTCCTCATGGAGCATGTTTTTCCTTACATCCAGTTTGAACCTCTCTTGTTTCAATTTGTGCCACTGTCATAAATCCTTGTGCCATGCACCACTACAAGGTTCCGTTTTGTTGATAACCTCCTTGTAGGTATTAGCACATTGCGGTTAGATTCCCCTAAGCCTTCTCTTCTGCAGGTTGAACACACTCTAACAATGCATTTGCAAATCTGTTCTGACTAGCTTCAAAAGAGAGTCCTGGCACTGGCTTGCACCACTTACAGTTTTTGTTTTGGTTTTATTAAAGGATTATCCAATATGTCCCTACCCTGATTCCTTGCTTTTGTTAGGACAACAATTCTGAAGGACCAGTTGAACCCCGCTTTCAGCAAGTAGCTATTAGATTAACCAGCAGTATAGATGCTATTTATCCTGCAGTCTTTAGCACACCTAGTATTACCTGACTCATCCTCCTAAGTGATAAACATTCCCTTTTCCTAACAAAGGGCAATATCTGAAACAACAGATGATCTTCTTAAAGTAATAATTTAACAAAACACAGCCATTACCTGTGACTTTGCTTCTCGCAGTTTAAGAATTGAGGTAGGGTTTGAGGAAAAAGAGAAGAATGGATGAAAAGATGGATTTTTATTTTTTTTTCCAATTAGATCAACTTTTATTAAAAGCTTTTTTCCTTGAAGACCATCTATGTGGGAGATGGGTAGATGTGGAAGAGCTCTTTCTCAGACAGATTTCCTTCTGTACATATAACACAAAAGAATTTTATATAACAAAAAGTGCTTCCCTTCCAGATGCAAAGCCTGACCAGGATGGCAGAAATGCTTTCACATAAAATCATCATATAAGATGAAAGATACCTCTTTCCATAGAGATCTTGCTTCATAGCCCTTATAATATTTGCTAGACAGCCCAGAATCTGCGAGATTAAACCAGGCCTTTAAATGAAAGTTTCCAACATATAATCTTCCTCATAATGAAAATACTGCCTTAAACAATCCTGCACAACAGAGGTACCAGGAAAGTCACCCGCTCTGCTCTCTGTTGGCAACAGAAAAGTGCAGAGTGGAACTACAAGAGCGCTCTCCACAAACTCACCTGCATAGCTATGAAGCAAGGCAGCTACATTCAGGGTTATATCACAGACATGTCTTAGCTGCTCACAGGCTGGAATGATAGCAGAATCCCCAACAAAAAATATATTTCAGGTTGCCTCAGAAGGATATTAGTAATGGTGTTTATCCAACATACTAAATACTGCATCAATACGCTACAAAAATGGTAACAGCTTGACATAGTTTTCATAACGTATTAGCAGAGGAAATTCAGGATAGAAATATGGATACAAAGTAGCTGAGAGCCTTCTGATGGCATTGGATAAGGCGCTTGTGTCAGCCTTGCATTCCTGGCTCCCATACAAACAAGAATCAGTTCATGCAGGGATGTAAAGAAACCACTGTTTACTCATGAACTGTCCACTGCAAGCACAGTGATAAAAACTACTCAAGGTTTTTCAATATATTACCATAGAATCATAGAATAGTTAGGGTTGGAAAGGACCTTAAGATCAAATAGTTCCAACCCC
>JANHGB010051024.1:9147-25110 GCA_026283785.1 Coracopsis vasa | reverse complement strand
AGTCCCTAATGAAGAGTCCTTCCCCAGCATCCTTATAGGCCCCCTTCAGATACTGGAAGGCTGCTATGAGGTCTCCATACAGCCTTCTTTTCTCCAGGCTGAACAGCCCCAGCTTTCTCAGCCTATCTTCATACAGGAGATGCTCCAGTCCCACAAGATGAAATTAAGACTTGTGACTTGTTTTAGTACCAGGAGGCATTGCAGCTTTTTTCTAGGTGAGTAGCTGTTGTCATGGTTATAGTTTCTCTGCACTGTTCCCAGTATTGGAGCTCACCACAGATTTTGAGGTTGCTTTGCCACGTGAACACATCTGCTGTGTTGTGTATCTGACTTTCAGGAAAATACTTTGATCAGACATCACCTGTCTAGTTTAAATATGCAATTAAATAGTTCAAGTAAATATTTGCATTAGCTAGCAAATAAGATGGTACCTTGGAGGTTAGGTCTGTTGTAATAATGAAGTGATGGAGAACAAAATGCAGCTCCTGAACAGGACTTCTTAACTCTGAAGTGCAGTAGAAGGTAGTGTGAGATTAAATAAAACTTCTGGTAGAAGTCATCAGCAGGATTAGTATATAGGTCTTTCTGTATTAAGCTTAGTTTTGCTAGGTTGAAAGATGTGTCTTGGTGACAGTGTGTTTTTGATAATGGTAATGACTAAACTGGTACTTGGACTTTTAACAGTAAAAATGCAAAGAGCTTGTATTAGCCTGAGCTTTTTGGAGTCTCAACTACAACAACATCATCCTGTATGAAACATAAGCCTCAGCAGCTTTCCATTTATACTTCATTTCAAGTTGCAGTACTGGTATGACACACTTCATCCACCTCACAGCCTTTGTTTTAAGAATCTTGAACTTGCAGTGATTAAAAGCACTAACTTACCTCATTCAGTGCTCCTTGAAATGACTGTTCCATCAATTTGGATGTTTGCTTAATAGAACTTCCAGTTTAACTGCGTTCACAAAGCTTTGAGAAAACAGCAAAGGCATGCTCAGTTCTTAAGATGGAACTGTTTCTGCTTGTTCCAACTGCATACTAAGCAGCTAACACTGGGGTTCTATGTACTGTTAACTTCATTATTAATGTGGCAAGCTTCTAAACTTCAACCAAATGTCTGAAGTACTCAAATGACATATAAAACCTAATAAACTGATCTAAACAATTTCAATGAATGTTTTGTTAAATGTAGCTAACATGGGGGGTTTTTTTAGCTAACCTTCTTGCCAATTTATTTTAATTTTTCATCCAAGATCCGTTCTTCTGGGCATTATAAAGAAGGATGATGGGGAAGCAAAAATGTAGAATACTTAGAAACTGGGAAAGGAGAGAGGTTCAGTTTATTTGACTTTGTTGGAGCTTCTTGAACAAATGTTTTCCTCTTGACTTAGGGACCATTGCTTCCAGCTCTGTGAAAGCCAGGGAACTAATCTGAATGCAAGGTATAGAGAATATTCTTAGACAGTCAAACATCTGTACACTGTAGTAGGGAAACACTGTCTGGTTTTAATTTGAAAACAGCACTAACATTCTTTCACATTAATTATTTTGCACTATCAACCAAACTTGATCTTTAAAAACGTGTTTTTCTCTTAATCATACCATAAGTCTGACAACTCTATTTTAAGTGGATGAGTTGTAGCAAGGCCTTACTTACATAAGAAGGATTTGAGGCTTGCCTGTGTAACACAGTTACCAAGTGAGGAAGGATGTGAGTTTTGAAGGGCAGTGGCTATTGTAGAATAGCTAAATACAGGCACTGAGTGCCTTTTTCCAGTTTTTGCTCTGCAGGTGCAAACCTGTAGTAAAATGGAGAAGAAACATGTCTTAGTATCTCAGGAAGGTGCAAAAAGGGCCTCTTAATCATGTAAGTAGAAAGTTAGAATGTGAGTTGTCTAGCACAAATGTGCCTGTTAAATTCTTTTCAGTATTTGCAGTACTATTTGCAATACCTTAGCATTCCTGGTATCATTGCATAGTTTCCCTTAATCAGAAACATCAGTTTTGAAATTTTACATGCAGAATTTTGTGTATAACTGCTTTTTTGTGTAACTGCCTATATCAGTAAAAAGGCTTAGCTTTTATTTCATTTCTCAAAGGGCAGGATGCTTCTTGCACAGGATTCAGTGCAGCAGGAGAAGACCACGCTGCACATGTCAGTGTAAGGTGTGGAAAGAATAGTAGATCTCACACTTTGGCAGGTACTCAGGTCTGCACCAGTTCTGGGGCCTGGCTTGGTGTGTTTCCTCTTGTGGATGCTTTAGCACTTCACCAGAGTAACTGGTATCTGCTACAGATTGTGGGTGTGAGTGTCTTCTTGCCCTTACCCAGGAAGGATGTATGTAGCAGGAGGCTCTAATACCACACTTAGTAATACTTGTTCTAGTTTCCAACCTGCTAAAGTAACTGTCTTGCCTCAGCCTAGCCTGAAAGGTAAAACTAAAAGGTGTGTAGCCTATGGGGTCCCTTTTCTCATACAAGGGAGACTAGTTCTTCACAACTCAAATTCCATATATGATTACTTGGACCACCGAATCCATGTTTTATGAGCACGGAATTTAATAGAGCCTTTAAGACCAAGAGTCAAGCAATTTAAGCCCTGCAAACCCCAAGTACTGCCCTTGGAAAGGGTTTTGCAGATTCCAGGTATTCTTCAGGCTTGGCTGTTTATTATGAAGCTGCTTCTTTTTTTCTTTGTCTAGTTACATTTTAACTGTCTTGACTTTCATTTCTGTTTTATGTTGATAGGTATGTACTTTAGCTGTCTTCTAGACTAATGTATGTGAACAGTAAGAAACAGCAGGGCTTTGTGATCTTTGCAGAATTCAAACAAGAATTCTATGGTATTAAATTGGTTATCAGGAGTAAATTCTTCTCAATTTCAGCCAATGTTGGGCAACTCAATTTCAACTAGTGTGTTAAAACTTCTTTTTTTGAAAAAGATGTATGTTATAAGGATATTTAAGTTGAAATAGTAAGTTAAAAATTAAGTGGTATGAAGTAGTGTTATGATGTACAAGTAGTATCAAAGATCTTAAGATCTTAAAATGCTTTTGACAGGTGCCTTGTGGCTTAACTGTCATGTCCTATTTTGTAGAGTTTCAAGGTTACTTGTAACTACTACAATATGTGCTGAATGGTAGAAATTGGATGTACTTGAAGCATAGTCAACATTAGAGCCTTACTGAAAATTCTTCCTTAGTGTACAATAATAAAAGTAGTCCAAAGGCTGAGACTCCTGATATGCTCTGAATCTTTTAAATATAAATTTAATGTATGACACCTTTTCCTTCCCTCCTTTCAGCTTTTAATTGCAGTTTACTTTTGCATGATAGCTTGTCTAAGCAGTGGCTTTTGGGACTGTTGTTCACCATGCTTGTTTTAAGGATACTTGCCTGACAAGATTTCAAGTGATGATGTACTGCTGTAGGTGCTCAATTCATAGTGGTCATTGTGTTAAGCACTTAAAAACAATCTTTGGGTAGGTTAGCCTTTGTAACTTACATGTGTATTATTGTAGAACCAGAAATCATTTTAAGTTGGATTTCCAAGGCTTGTTAAAATTGCATATCCCAGAGCAAAACCCTTGCTTTTATAATTTTGTAAAGCTGGTGTAGTTGGCACAGGAAGGTGTGTTTTCAGGGCATGCAAGTGTGCAGTCAGGTTGGCAAATGGCTCTTAAGCTTGTTAAATTTAGGTGCTTTGTACCTGTGTACGAAGTCAGGTGAGTAGGAATGGATTAATGGGATTTAATATAATACAGAGTGTGTTCAACTTCTAGTCTCACCTTAAATTTATAGTTAAATAATATATCCACTCGATGTTGAAAAGTACCATCTTCTGTTATTTGTATTCTAAAATAACTGAATTCCTTCTGCTGTCCTCTCTCCTAGGGGAGGGGACACCTCCTGGAGAGTTCAAATAACTGTGTGAAGAATTTCCTGTCCTCTGTTACTGAGCCCAAGCTACTTTAAATGCAGAAGGCATAGACTCTAGGTAGTTACATAGCAATTAATGATCTTAAGTGGCTAGGATATACTGAAAAGAATGTAATTGATCCCTAGCTTTTGGAGAGCTATTAAATTCTTTGAGATCCAAACTGCTTGGTTGCTACCTTTATCCCTGAGAAAAACCTGTTTCAAATTCAGGTTAGCTTGCCACGTCAGTGTGGTGTTTGAGCTCTGTTGAGGTGTCTTCTCCCTGGAAGTGTGGACAGTAGAAGGAATTCAGTTGTTCTAAGATTAATGAACTCCTCAAGCGAACAGGGTACCTGGATGTCAAATGTAATGGTTTTTGTCTGATGCAAAACCAATTTGGTTAAACTTCAGGGTGTATTGAGGTCTAATAAGAATGACTGTTCTTAACTCTTGGCAGTTACAAGTAACCTTGAAACTCTACAAAATAGGACATAACAGTTAAGCCACAAGTTCTCTTGACTGTTTAACAGGGGTAGGAGGAATTCTGTTATGTAAATGCGTATTTACAGTACCTGCAGTATGCATCCA
This sequence comes from Coracopsis vasa, assembly GCA_026283785.1. Lineage (NCBI taxonomy): Eukaryota > Metazoa > Chordata > Aves > Psittaciformes > Psittacidae > Coracopsis > Coracopsis vasa. The sequence goes on along the minus strand of JANHGB010051024.1, from coordinate 20,605 downwards.
GTTCTTAAATCTTAACAACTAAAGACTAAAGGTGGGACTAAAGTCCCACCTTTAACTTGAATGAAGTACAATACGAACATGTTCAAATGGCCTCCAAATGTTTCTAGTGGATGTAAGCCAACACTTTCTTGTAAAAACAGAGCAATTGTAGAAAATGGCAAACTACTGGAAATGGTCAAGGAAGCTTGTGTCCATGTCATGTTCCTAGCAGAAGCATTTTATCAAGGTTGATACCACTCCAATTTAGGAGTTAACACTGAACAAGTTAGTGTAAGTGACCTTGTAGGCTGGTTTTGATACGCTTATTCTAACTAACTTCAGGAGACAGTGATTTGTTTGTAGCTGTTTAAAGAAAACATTTTCTGTTTAATATATATAAATAAATGTTAAAAGGCTTTTCTGTACCTTTCCCCCTATGCTCTGCTTTTGGAGGCCTTGACGTGGCAGCATGTTGCTGAATAGTGATTATCACGAGGACTGAAGTAATTCTGTTCAAAATGCTAAGCAATGGCAACAAGCTTGTTGAGGTTAAAATAGTTCTATTATATGACCCTTTTTTAAAGTCGTCATCTTAGTTAAAACTACCTTGAAAATGCTTTTACAGCACTTTAGTTAAAAAATGGGTTGAAGATTAGACTTCACCTAGAGGTGGTCACTAAACTAGGATAAATTGCAAATGTTTAATGATTTCTGGCTTTTGCCAATACATGATTTGCTGCAGTTAGAACCAGATGTAGGGTACTTCAACACAGGCTTCCTATGTAAGAATATTAGCTGGGAAAGGGTTTCAGTATTGGAGTTGTGGATCACAATTACTTAGACCCCTTTCAGGCACTGGGGTGGAGGGGAGAGATCATTGTAAGGATTAGGATATAAATGGAGTTTGTACAGACTCCTCTGACTTACCCCAGTTCCCTTCACTGGCATTCTGTCCTCTGTCAAATGGTATGGGCTTGAGAGTGGATCAGAGAGTCTCTTCTTTGTGATCACTGGTTTTTAAGGACAGATAACTGTTGTCTTTCCATGACCATCTGGTGGGTAAGGGAAGGGTGGATGGGCAGGTCCTATCAAGCTGTATCCTGGCTCTTCTTGCCATCATCGTCTCCACTTGCTTTCTGAGACTCTAATTCATGTGTTTCTATAGTCCCGTCTTAATGCGTTATCATGCTAAATATGCATATGTGCTAGCTAATAAAGTGTGAACTTTGTAAAGGAATAAGATAGATTACACCTTCCAAATCTGTGTAAAAGTCCATGGTTATATGTAAGACTGATACTAAGTGCGAACAAGTGAGCATCCTTGCCCACATGAAAGTTAGATGTTTTGGTACAATGCTTGCAACAAGCTGCATTTTGAAGACTTCTAGATCCTCCGATTACATTCCTGGCTAATCACCAGTATTAATTTGTTCTCATGTTGTAATGTATTTGCAGGTTATGCAACAGCCTTAGGGAATTGAACTACAAGTTGCAAGCTTAGTTTTTACTCTTAAATATACTTGGCAATAGCTCTTAAATTTACTGCGACAGTTACTGTATATATTGGCTGCTGTCCATGTGCTTTATATGGCCACGGAAAGTGCTGCAGACTTTGATTCTCCCCTTTGAACAGTTTTTATTGAACTCTTCTCAGCTGAGGCAGAGTGCCCTTTGAAATGTGTCCTGTCAAAGTAGCACAGATTTGGAGCTTTTTTCCTCCATGAGAGGGACAGACCACTTGGCACATCACTTGGTAGCAGCCACTGGGCTTTGACAGATGGGGCACAGTGGTTGCTATTGGAGTGTATGAGATGCTCCTCACCAGGAGCAGGCTTCAGCATACTGGGAATGGCCTGGCTCTGTATCACGCTGCCAAGGAGCCCTTCCATCTATCTACGTGGCAGTTCGTTGTATTTACTGTTAGAAGTGCTATGCCCTCTTTTCTCCACTGAAAAGAGTGAAGTGGAAGGAGGCATCCCACAGGCTGCTGGTTGGACAGCCCTGTTGTGTTTTATTTCCTTCATGCTCTAGAATAGTCACATAATGCCAGTGCCAAATGAATGTTATAATAATCAATAATATGGATTGCTTGAATGTTTTGAAGCCCTCAGGACTCTGTTAGAACCCATTATAATGTCTGTATGTTTCTGGGGGGTGTGTGTAGGACTGAATTTTGACCCGTGTGCTACATGCTGGGATTTATTCTTGGCTTTTTACTGTGTGTCTTCTGCTTCCCAGGAATGCTTGACTTGTGCTTCAAGCCCTAGTAAGCCAGCTTGCAACCCTTACTGCTGCTGCCCTTTGCAAAGAGTAAGATCTCTACAAGCTCATATTTTTAGATGAGTTTTCTGCCTTGCTTGAAAGCAGAATTTCTTAATCTGACATGATTAATAGTAAAATGTTCCAATATTTGTGCTGCTGTTTTGGGTAAAAAGGTAACTTTTGTGAGTCGGGAGGATAGGATGGATATATCGCTGCTGTCAAGTGTGTCTGAACTTACTCAGTATGCATGTACCCAGAGCCCTTGGAATTCAAGGGACCGATGACCCCTTCACTCTGTCCCTCTTGTGCTGCAGAGACCACCAGTGCAGTGTCCCATGCTAAAAGCAGAGCATAAATGTAAGCTCGAAGAGGTAATTTGAGGTTTAGGAGTGCTTTTGACTAGGTGGCAGCTGCAGCTTCAAATACTTCATCTCACAGAGGCAAGGTGCCTGTAGCAGCTGCTTATGATTCGTGTCTCCCCTTCTAACAGCAGCCTGGCCTGGCAGAATGCACTTGTGACAAAGTGTCTGTGGATTTAATGAGGGTGAAACTTGGCAACTATTGCCCAGAAAAGCACTGCCAGGAGCGGGAACATTTTTCAGATGGGTTAATGCAGTTAATGATCAGTTGTTTCTATCCAGAATAGTAACCTCATGTGAAGCACATTGCCCCTTGGATTAAAACAATCTGCTCAGTTCTGTACCTGAAGACAAGATATACTATTACATCAGCCCAAGACTATCCTTAGTCAGCAGTTTGGGTTTTCAAAACATGATTATGAGGATGGCTGAATGGTAAGTATTCAGTGTGATCCTTACTTGTGCTTTGGTTTAGGCTCTGTAGATCCTTTTAAATGGGCAAGGAAAAGGGAACTGGGTAATAGTATGCTCTTGCCTAAGCAAGGGAACAAACTAGAAAAACAGATGGTGCTAAAAATAGTTTATTACTGAGGTTTAAATATGGCTCTGATTTTATTCCCCTCCTTATAAATAATGCAGCTATAAATCCTGCTAGATATCAGTAAGTATTGAATTATCTCCAAACTGCTGAGTGTTACAGAACCTTCTGGCAGCTTTCCAAGCTTGGTATTGCCCTTCATTCATAGGATCAACATTTAATTCCTTAACAGGGGAAACCTGAAGAATCCATCCTTTTTGAATGGCAACATAGACGCAGGGAGCTTGAATGAGTAGCTACAGGCTAAGGCATCCCATTGCAATGGAAGGGGAGCTGTGCTTGATGAGTTCCTGCTAGGTCGCAGCCAGGATGAATCTCCTCTTTTCTTTTCTGCAACGCATGAACAATCAAAGGCTCCTTTTTTATCAATTGTTGCCATGGAGGGCATCCATTTAAAGTTCAAATTCCAGCAGGCTTGGGAAGAAGGAAAGGAGATAGGAGTAGGCTGGGCTGGGAGGTGGTAGGCAAGCATCAAAAGTGAGCTGAAGACAAGCCAGCACTTTGTGCTGTGACAGGACAGACCAGGCTGGGGGTACTTGGTTTTGAATGGATGCCTGGAAGTTTTTTGGAGTAGTGAATGAAATGCTGCTGAGGTAGCAGGCACAGAGAGCATCTGGCGTTTTGCTTTCTATGCATCAGCAGAGTGGGTCACAATGTGAAATTAGGCCCGAAATTGCATTTAATGAAGTGAGCCCTTGTGCTGGAGGTTCCCTGTGCTCTGACAGTGAAGGGAGTAAAGCCTTGAGGATAGTGAAGGAAAGGAAATCTCATTAGGGATAGAGGTTTTCCCCCCTCTTTTGTAAATGGCATTCTGTAACTAATGCCTTGCAAATAGCTGTAGCTCCTCAGAGCTGTTCAGTGCTGTGTTGCTTTGTCATACCTGAAACCAGCTTTGTAAGTGTATGGCACTTTTCTGTAAGCAATGTGCTAAGAGGAGGAGGAGGCAGCTTAATATCTGCTGCAGATTTGCTTTTCTTTTCTGGCAAGTTGCTGTATGTACAAGTAAGTATTCACTGTTGAAAGAGCTAATGAGTCCCAGACCAGCTGCATTTGACATTATGAGAAAAGGGGCCATCTATTAAGTCAAAGCCAGGTTTCAGCCAGCTGTGGATATTTTCTTTTTAATTATTACTTTGCCTGTCATAAAATTGGATTATGCTAAAATTATTGGTGATGTTGTTTGGAATACAATACAATATTGAGTTAAGAGCCATGGTTCAGTGTTATATATAGGGTACTTAATGTTCCTGAGCTGCACCAGAGGGTTTAAAGAGAGGTGAAAGGACTTTACTCAGGTTTTACCATTTGGGTTTTGGCAGGTGGCAGGGGATTAGGGTTGGGGTTTTTTTGCTTTCTCTGAACCACATGAGATGGTGGTTAGCAGAAGAGGTAGGAGTGTTTCATCATTGGTAAAGGAACTGGTCCCAGATCTCCTGGTGAAAAAATGAAATCCCAATGTAACTTTAAAAAACTTGTTAGGAACTGAGTTATATCTCATTGAGTTGAGGGGAGAAGGGTGTTCTTTCAATATGCAATGTTCTTGTAATAACACATTAAAACAGTTTATCTTAGATCAGTGTATCTTATCATAGATCAGTGTATTTTTATGGTACCAGAATGGAAGGACTCTCAATTCTGAAACTAGGCTTTGGTCTTCCGTACTCTGAATATTCTCTCTTGTGAAACTTCCCTTGCTTTCTGACAGTCAATTTCTGACTTGATGCATCGTCTTCTGAAAGAGACCTGAACCGAACTGATTCGCCTGAGTGTTTTTCTCTGCAGAGAGGTTTATTAAAATGGCTTTGGAAAGTCTTATGTTTAACTGTCACTTTGTCTTCTGTTAGGCTTGTATTGCATAGATCAGTTCCTGCTGCATGTGTATACTGGTATGTAGGTGTGATAAAAGCAAAACAGATGTCTGAAGCACGTAAAGTGAGCTGATTCGTTTTATCTACATCAATTAGTAATGTCAATTTGGCCTTCCATTGTGATGGGAAATATTGACTTGTTTACTTGCTCTTTATCAAGTATTTTCAAACTGTAGAAAAGCTTGTGTGGCTTTTTAAACTTGCTGTTAGATGTGACTTTTAATGGAGTATAGTTATAAGCAGATGTTTTCTGCATAAGTGATCTGGGAGGTGGTGGCTTAGTGTTAAGGTTAGATGCAGATAATCAAATAGCTGATCTGTTCATATACCTGAAAGTACTCAGTTCTTTATATGCTGATGATGACACGTGCTTCTGCAATAAAACTGAAGTATTACCAGAAACCGAATTTTAAGTAAATAAAAATTCTGACTAGTTTCCCAATTTGTTTTCATTATAGAAGCAGCCATGTGACTAAAACATAAAAGGCATTTGTGGTATGCTAGGAAGCTTGCAAGTTGTGGTAGTATAAACAAATTTGAGTCTTTAAAACAAAGTGTGTATAATACTTGAATGTATGGCTTTCTGAATGTTACAGCTTTTTCATGCAAACTGATCCTGTTACAAAATAAAGCAAAACTGAAGCTGGCCATACAGTGAGAAGTGGAGCTCAGTTTTAGTGTTACTGTAATGCTTTAAGACTCTGAATGTTGGCTCTGCCTTACACAAGTTTCATATACTTTGCTTTTCTTCTGACTTGGTATGATGTATTTTAAAGCATGTATTGTTTTTCAGTGCAGCTGAAGGATAAAGGACCACATATGTGGTCTCCTGACCTAACTTTTAAGAAACACACTGAGCATCAACTGCCTAAGTGCTGTCAGCTCTGGTATTTGAACAAATAAACTTGTCCAAATCATATTTATCATACAAGTTTTAGCACAGGTTGACTAAGTATGAAAAATACACATTAGGCTTGCCACTTGATGTGAAGAACACTTCTTGAGCCACATCATTTCAGAAACGTTCAAAATGCTCCAAAATCAGATACCAAGCTAGAAAAATACAGTACATGTATTGGGAATTGAAGGTAAACAGTGCTAATTCTGTTCTTTCTAAACAAATGTGTTCAACTTGTCTCTGGAAATAATTAGTGGTGAGAGTCCACCTACAGTTAGAGTTAATGCTCCTACAAGAATTTATTGTGGGTTTTGCATGGAGTTGGACAAAAGATTTCTGACATCACTTGCACTTTGTCCACACGTGTGTATACACCTATGCATGCATGTGTGCACTTGTAGAACAAGATCTTAAGGCTTTGTTTTGGACAAGTATTTCTGTAGTGAAAAATTGATCCGAAGAAGGGAAAACTGTTCCAAACTGAAGTTGTGTTTCCCTTTCTATCCCATCCCCCTTCCCTGGCAGAAGTGAACTTTATGGTCCAATTATAGAATCCCTTAAAATGTTAGTTATGATGGAGTGCCAGCATAACCCAATAATATAGGTGAGGCTGACATCTGTCAGTAACTAATGAGGGTAGCTTTAGAATCAGGATTTGGAGTTCACTTCTCTAATTTCTTATAAATTTGACCCATCATATCAAGTTAATATTTGACCTGAGAATAAAACCCAACATGCTGAAATTTTAAGAGAAGTTGGTACATGGGTGTACTCTGCAAAAATCAGTACATATGTGATTCAGTTGTGGAAGTAATTGTTTGCAGCTCATAGCAAAGTCATGAAGGAGTAAGACTTTGGCTAAACTGCTCAGGAATAGAAGTTCTCTATAAAAATAGATGACACATAAATGGCAGGAAATGAAGCCAACATGGTCATGTTTTGAAGCCACAAGGGTCAGATCCTGCCCTGTGTTACTCTGGTGCATAATCAGTCAACTTAAATCATGTTACTTGAGAACAGGGTTTGGCATGGTGAAGTCAACTTGAGAATGTGACTGATTGTTAGGAGTTTTGTAGAAGCACAGGCTACAGCTTTTTTTTCTTGTTAGAATGCATCTAGTTAGAAATCTAGTGCAACTCCCTTGTGTTGTATGTTATTTCAGAGCTGATTGTAGTATGCAAGTCTCTTCCTCTGCTAGAGGATGAGTACATTAGAAGGCTTTGGCTACCCGGGGTGGTCTTTTGGTTTTTGGATTTTGAATGCTGAGAAGATGATACTGTAAGAAATCATACTCTTGTTAAGCAGCTTTCTTTTACTGCTCATTTTGAGCAACTGTGAAGTATGTCAGTGTCTGCGTGAAGGGAGGTATATGTAGCTTGTGTTAATGATATAGGCATGCTTCCTTTATTTCCCAGTTTAAAATGTAGAAAACTAGATGCATCTTTCTAAAACCTATATGAATTAAACATCTTTTTAAACCAAGTCTCTATAAAATGATTCATATTTTTAATGAAGGTGGAAATATGCACTTTGTTTCTTGTTTCCAGAGACTGTTTCCTTTGTGAAAGGAAAGGTAAAAGTTCTTGAATCTGAAAGAATGGAACAACTCTGGCAAAACATGAATCATTTCTGTTGGGGAAGAGCATGTGCTTACATTGTTTCCCTCTGTGCCCTTCTGCTACAAAACCAGATGTGTTCATCATCCCTGCATGAGCACAAATGGTGCAGCTGTTTGTTCATCACACTGTCACACCACTCATTAATGCAGTTGGATGATGTGAATTTGCTGGACTTGAAGCCTTTCGAGCTTGTGCTTGGAATTGGAGTCCCAATTCCACACTGTTCAGCTCTCCAGTTTATCCATAAGGTGGATAAATCCACTGTCCATATTAGAGATGTGATTAGGGTCAAGCAGGAAGTAGGAAAATAACTACATGGTATACCAATACAGTTCTTAAGGCAAAGCAATTGCTTCGGGTCCTGCAAGAGACCCCAGACTGCAGCTGCTGCCTAAGCAAGAACAGAGCTAGAATGCATCTTCCAGGGCACTCTTCCTGCTATTTCAGTACCCTTTTGAGTCTTACTTTCTGTGGTGCTTCTTTCCATTTGAGAAAACCTCTATTCTAATGCATCAGTGCATTGCAGACAAACACTGCTGCTGTATCTAGTAGTTGCCTTGTTTGGCTTTAATCTTTCTCCCTGGCCAAAGTCTTGTACTGCACTATTCAGCTGAACAAAGCAAAATGTCATTATGTTCCACTTTGTGTGATGCTATATTATCAGCCAGCTCAGAACAGTTACACCTACTGTGTGAGCCTCTTCTGTTGTAGTTAATGGAGTAATTCATAGCATCTGTGGGTATTTATGCTTGCTAGACTGGTACTAAGAATAGTTGCAACTTTCTACTTAATTACATGCAGGTGAAATAGGTAGGCCTGATGTTTGTAGAATGTAATTCCACATTCTCATAATAAAAACTTGCATGATTTATACTTACTCCAGCAGGAAAGGTTAAAGGTTGCTGTTCATAAATGCACTGAGTTAGAAAATGTAAGATGCCAGCATCTTAATTTAAATTCCATACAGTAAACTTTTTAAATGCAGTTTAATGTTGGCCTAGATTTTTTACAAGGGGCAAATTACTATGTATGTTCACACTCCTCATGGTAGTACTGGTGTAAATCATACTCTTGGCTGTATTATGTTAACTCAGCTTCCAATTTGTCTTTAAAAACAAACAAACAAGTTAACCCCTGTGATGAATGGTCCTGGGCTTACTAAACTGCTAAACCCCAGCACCTGAGTTTCCTGCACTAAACTGCCCCATTCAACCCAAATTTAATGTAGAAAGGAATGAATGAAAAATAGCAGCAGTGTTTTGTCTGCTTATATTCAGCTTAAACACCTTTAGACTGACAAACTTTTCTTTAATCTGCTTAAATTCCTGAGTTTCTTATGTTACTTAATGTTGGAACTTAATTGAGCACACATGCATGCAAAGCACATGATGGGGTCTGTGAATTTTCTTCTCGGTTGTTCAGATATCTTTGCAAACCACTACACGAAAAGAGGCTATTTGGTTTGAGTGTGAAATTTAATTTCATATATGGAGTGCCTGTCGTGAATAATTTTGTCTGAATTTGGGGCAGGGGGGAAGCAGGTGTTTAAATTGAGCTTAATCCATGGTGGTTGTAATCCCTGCTGTATCTGGAATTTGCTATGCCTGTGACTTCACACGTGGCTGTTTGGAATTTGGTGTGACAACAATGATTTTAATGGGGTCCTGCGGACTTTCCTAGCTAAACAAGTAGGCTGCTGTACAGGTCTGAAGACTGCAGTGCAAGAGTTCCCAAAACCTCCCAACCAGTGTGGGTGATGGCTGTGTATGTGCTGCAGCATTGCTCAGGCAAAGAGCTGGACCCCCAGTTCCACCCACTCAGTCTTGTGTGGTTTTGTAGCCTTTAACTATTCCAGTGGTTTCTGTCAGTTATCTTACATGATGAACAGCCTTGTATTCTTACATACTTGAGTATAATTAGACAAATTCAGCATTTCACTTAAATATTTCTATTTCATTAAACCATAGTGCTTTTTCAACTAATAGCACTAAATAAAAAGCCAAATTAAATCACAAGCTCTTATAGCTCAAACAAAACTTGTAAGGATACCGTGGCATCATTTAGAATACAAGCAGAGAAATCTAGGCCAATAAATAGATCAACTTTCATGGTAGACTAGACCAGAGAACTGCATGCTTAAATCTAGAACAGTCTGGCTAGTGGAAGATGAAAGCCTGTTACTTCATGCTGCTGTTTAGCATCTGATGTGAAATGAGCTGTTGTCGGTTTACTTCTCTTTCTGGGCACCTACATCTAAAAAATTAAAATAAGCTTTGAAGATACAGAAGAGACAAACTACTGAACAACTTTCATTTCAAGTCAGAGCCATATTGCTGCACGTCAGCTTGTATTGATTTTTAACTAGGTCTTTGGCTTTGCAAATAGGATTTACCTCGTTTGACTACAAGAAGTGCAGCAGCAACTTTACCTCTGATGTAAGGAATGGTTGTTTTAGTTAAGTGCCTAATCACATGGCAGAATGGTAGAGGTTGTTTGCTCTTTCCCATTCATATCCAGTATTCCATGAATTCTGGATATTCTAGTATTCTGCTTTCTAGTTATAAATGGTGAAATGAACATTGCATTTTTTGACTATAAGAATACATACCAAACTTCCAGGGAAATGGGGGATAACTGGAGAGCTACAAAAAGTGAACAGCATGTTTGCTTCTCAGAGTGAATTTGATCAGAGATTAGATTTTGCCCATAGAGGTGTTAGGAATATTTTAGGGATTTGATTCTTTTTTTCCACAAAATACATAAATAGAAATGGTTTTGTGAACTACTTGCTTTGTAGCTCAGTGCAAGGGGAAAAAAATGACTTCTCTTTTGGTTTATTTCAAATGCATAGTTTAAAAATCTGCAATGGGTTTTGAACTGAAGTGGGGTTTTTTTAGACACATGAATTGAAAAACTTCCTGTATTCCTACACCTTTCACTTCTCATTTGAGCAGGGAGAAATTCTTATCCAGTTAACGTTTTTTCACCAAAAAGTTTTAAACTGTGCCTTAGCAAGCTTCAAGCACATCACATCATGAAGAATACTGTATTGTTTTCCTCCTGTCAGCATGACTTCATACTGATGAAGCAGTATTTCTTCTCAACTGCAAGCTGCTTAAAGCTGAGGTTATCTGTGAGCACTGAAGTGCTCACAAAATGCTCAGTGCTATTCAAGACAAAAGTCGAACGTCAAGAGCTTCACTCCATGGAAAGGTTAATAGTTTGTTACATAAAGACAGCATTTTTCTTGCTGGTTTTCACTTTATCGGTAGTAGATGATGCAGGGATTAGGACTGTCATGGGGTATTTTTAATCTATACAACTAGCATTTCTAATGACTTACAGTGGACACTGACCATGTCTCCAAGTTGAGTTATCACAGGTAATGATAGTAGTGCAAGTAATTAAATGCATGAAGTGAAAATTCAGTTTACAGGGAGGGACCAGTTGTCGTCTGTTTGTGGTAGGATGTGATGTCAGTCAGATAGTATGCCCAAAAGGCAGTTTTCAGCATGATTCAGTGAGCAGTCTTTTGTAGCAGTTTGTTTTTATAGCTTAAAGTCCTTCCTCAAGTTTCCCTTTTAGCTTCATTAAATGAAGTTTCTTCAATGTAATGAATTTGTACCATTGTTGGACTTTATCATTGCTGAGGCTAAACTGTAACCTCTTTGGGGATGGGTTAGTGTCTGAGGTACAAATGCATCATGCTGTATATGGTGCTTCTGATCTAAAACTTAGCCATGGTATGAGTTACCATCAGTAAGAGTATTTGGGTTTGAGTCAATCTGACTTATCTATAGGAAACATAAGTCCAGGAAGTGAAATAAGGACCTGTGAAGCCCTCAAAGGGAGAGATGCCACCCATCGAACTTGCT
>JANHGB010051022.1:26573-39676 GCA_026283785.1 Coracopsis vasa | reverse complement strand
CTGCTCTACCCCTGTCCATCAGTTCCTTAGCCCCATCATAGAAGGCCACCAAATTGGTCAGGCAGGATTTCCCCTTAGTGAAGCCATGCTGGCTGTCAGCACCCACCTTGTTGTTTTTCATGTGCCTTAAGCATGCCTTCCAGGAGAATCTGCTCCAAGATTTTCCCAGGCACAGAGGTGAGATTGACTGGTCTGTAGTTCCCTGGGTCTTCCATATTCCCCTTCTTGAAAATGGGGGTTGTATTTCCCTTTTTCCAGTCATCGGGAACTTCACCCTACCACCATGATTTTTCAAATGTGATGGACAGTGGCTTAGCAACTTAATTCGCCAGCTACTTCAGGACCCGCAGATGGATTTCATCAGGTTTCATCTTGCATTTAGACAAACATTTACATCCCGAAGCAGTCAATCAATGTTATGTCTTGCACTTTTAATGAATGAATATTCTCTCAACCTCTTCAGTCCTACATTTTGAACTTTACCAGTAATTACATACACCACAAAATTACTAAGGATGCAGACTCTTCAATATTCCAATATGACTATAAAGAAGAAAAAAATTCCTTTTCTTGCTCCAAAACTAAATAAGAAGAGCATTGTAAGAAATTTGTCCATTCATTTTTACAATTTCTCTTAGACTTAGTTTGTTGACTACAAGTTTTAAAAGGTACAGTCTACTTCCCAGCTGGTATAAAAACACAATGCTTCTGGCAGTTACCAGCATCCTATTGCTTATTTTCACTAAGTCACCAAAACTCTGTTGTTTTAGTATATTACATATACATGGCATTAACACTTCAAGTCATACAAAAGACCTCAATATTTTTATTAAAAAATATAAATACACCAAATGTCAATACCCTATTTATGTTAAAAGCAAAGAAGAAAACTGGAGTGCATTCAGAAGTTAACTAGCTTATCAGGCAAATTTAACAACAAAAGTGAAAAGAACAATGTCTCATTTACTCTGGGTATGTTGGCAGTCACTTAAAAATATTCATACTTCCTGTAAAATTCTTTCTCTGAAGTACATAAATAAAGCCTCAACATCTGCGCGGAAAGGTACATGAACAAACATGAAAAGTAAATTAAGTACTTAGAATTCTTAAGGGAAGAAAGTTGAGGAAAATGGGACAGAACTACTCCTCAGAACTTTCCTCCCCTTGCTCCGTAATACCAGTTAAAAGCTCAGCACAATTTATTAGAGTTAGGGTCACTTCCCAAGCCTGTACTCATTGTATCCAGGATAGGCAACAGCCGGAGGAGTCTGCTCAGCTTTTGTCTGACAGAAATCTTTCATGCACGTATCTGTTCAATCACATCTGCACAGAATGTTCTGAAACAAAGGAAAAGTTACACAACCCAGTCTGACCCGCAATCTGAGAGTTCAAAGATAAACAGCACTTTTCAGCATAAATCAGTCAACCATACAATGAATTTGATTATTTTTCTCCATTAATCTAGTGCTTGAACTTTCATATTGCTGTGCTGGGAAGAAGGGATATAATTTGCTCACAACTACTTCAGAAAGTACATTCATTTTGATGGAAACGTGCAATATTGCACTGCCTGTGGGAGTGCTCCAATACGTATCTTGAATAGGATTCATCAGTGTCCATTGTTGTTATCTCCATTTCAGTTATACTTCATTATAGTCAATGAAGATCTAGTCAATAAGATAAAATTTATCTTGCCTGAAAGTATATATCTAAAATCAGTCAGACGAATTTCATCCCAAAATACTAAAAATGCTCCTTGAATATAGAGGACATGCCATGTTACTAACCCAGCCACAGACCTCTAAATTAGATTAAGCCCATGTTCTAGTTCTTTAACACTTCCATTCATAAGCCAGTCTACTCCCTGTTCTTATGCTTTTTGCAAGTTTCCTTTCAGCTATTTTTTTTTCAACTGGGAAATATTTATAAAACTTGGACCATAAACACAAGTCATCCTTAACCTTTTCTCCGCTTCCAGCATGACACACAGATGTAGAGATCTAGGCAGGCAAAGAAAAGAATATCCTCTACAACCTGTTAAAACTTTTCATTACCTAAATGCTAATGAAAAAGCTTGTTTTCTTTCTAGCCCTCTGCAGTGGCAGTGCAGCTATCTTCAGCTATGGGCTGAAACAAATAAAATAGGAGCAGATTCCTCTATTCCCAACTCCAGAATGCAGTGATGCAGCAATCCTGAAGCCTGAAGAACAGGCTGTCACAACCAAGCAAACAGTCTGAAGCAAGATTGGAATGCAGATTTGAGAGCTGAGGGCTGGGCTACATATATCTCTATCAGCATCCAGCAAGGCACCAAAAACTAGTCTACAACTTCCATAGAACACCACCCCCCCAATAAAAAACCAAACCCCAACCACTATTTCAAAAGACAATAATAATACTGAAATGATCATTAGGGTAAATAAGGAAAAAAAAAAATAAAATAAAATCAAACACCCCAAAGTGAAGAGATGCCAGCATTATGGAATCTCAACCTTGCTTATCTGTGTCTACCACAATGCAGGCCGAATACAATGGGATACTTGTACTCCTCACACAGCATCTCTGACTATACACAAAATATGTTTCCCTAGAGTTTCACAGGTTCCTAGGGTTTACTGGGCCAGAAGATTTTGCTGGGTCATTACTGAACCTTAAACTCCCCAAATATTTCCAAATCACTAACTGCAACCCATTCTCCAATGTGTATTTTTCAAAAATACATCTACTTTAACAGAATATTTTTAGCACCCAGTATTTATTCCCACTCTGAAGGGATTTATGCATCTTATACCTAGTAATACTTAAGACTGTTGTTGCTGAAATAAATAAGGGGTTTTGCAGTTTCCTCATGCAATATTTATGTGACATTTTTCTACACCTTCTCCTGCTCTTCTGCAGCCTTTTAAACTATCAGCATCCATCACTAAGAACTCTTCCAGTATCGATTTCAAAGATTAAAAACCAAGTCTTTTAGCCTTTCTGCTGAAATGCTGACTTTTAGTCTTTCCTGCACTATTTCACAGCCAGAGACTGAACTAATCTCTGTCAAACCGGGAGCTCAGGAGAAGTTACTTTTTCTGCTCTGACTCCTTCAGCCCTCTCTAGTCAGTGCTTTCCCAAGTCAAGGATCCAGGAGCTTTCTGAAAATACTGTTTGCACTTCTTGTTCTAGATGTATCATTTTTGACTTTGGTTAGACAAAATCATACTTTGCCTGCATAAATCCGTATTACAAACCAGTCCAGATTATTCCCAGGACTATTCCGTTCCACCACTCTAAAAACCAAGTTATCAATTGCAAGTTTCATGTGCAATGATTTTGAAACAGGCTACTATGTAAAATACAAAGCATCGGTGTTTCCTAAAGCAGAGATGTTTCAACACAAACAAGTCCATAATGATCCTAGTTATCTCTTTTTGCAGTGTGACCACTCACAGTTCTTTAATCAAGTTGATGCGTTTTTCTTCATATTTTTATTGCTAAAATGGGATACTAAACTTCAGTTTAGAATTTCACCACAGACTCTATGTCTTATCAAAGCCTGGCTGTTTACTACCCTCATCTTTATCAGAAAACTTTAAAATACTTTACAGGGTACACAAAACACAGATGAATTAAAGATGAGGTACACAGGAAGTGCCATTCAATATACTTCAATGGAAAAATATGTCCTATCAAGCAAATCTTACTACTTTTTTAATTATTACTATAAGCACTAAACTGCTACCCTGTACAACTCTTCTTTACTTATGTGTTCAGCTGTGATGGTGAAGGGACACATGAAAAACACTGAAGATACTTAACCTTTGTGGGGGTAAAAAAAAGAAAAAAAAAGAAAAGAACGGCACCATATTGTGAGTTAATTTGAAGGCTGATTGATAGAGCTGAAATTGTGCTGTGTTTTGGAGTGTTAGCAGTCAATCCAGCGGAGAAGGTAGAAACACTCAAAGAATTTAAAAACTCAAAGCTTTAAGTCTTCAATATGGCAGAGTCAAACTAACAATATTTTCATGTAACCATTTTTACAGGAGGGTTTAAAAAGACACAAAGAACAAGCCACTGTAGAGGCAGGTGTTGCTAGGACCCACCAGTGCTCAATACATGCTGGTGGCATGAGCAGCGCCCACCGTACCGCAGGGGAACCATGTGCTTGCCGTAGCCCAGGACTAGCACTAGCTCCTGGTGCACAATAACCCCTGCCTCCACACTGTCAAACAGCAACTTAGCTCTGCAAAGGCCTAAAGGTAAAAAAAGAATTAGCAATAAAAAAGGACATGAGGAAAAAAAACCCCACTGTTACATCATTTCCACCACAATATCTAATACTGTATGTGACTAAAAATGGTCACAATTAATGACTCATTAAATATCTACACATTAAAAAAAAAGTATCTGTACCAACCAGGTTTTAGACATGCATGCAATATGATGTAACTTTAATATAATCGCACTGTGATATAGTTTTAAGAAGTATGCCCAGTTGAGAATAGTACCACATGAGATGTACATGCAGTTCATTACTCTGGATTAACAATAGCACATATGTCTTTGTGAATTCCTACTGTTAGATTGGAGGTATGCTGCACTCTTTTATACTCCAGAAGTAATACTTTTATAGCAGATTTTCAAAGCAAGTTTAGTTCCACCCATGAAGAAGCCCTGAGCCAAACTCCAGAAGAGAAATGCAGAAGAAAATAAATAAACCTATTAAAATTGTCAAGTGGGGACAGCGAACCACATCATTTAAGATCCATTTAACATCTTAACTAGTAATTATGTTGTAATGGAAGAATCAGTTTAATAAATAAACTAAGGTAAGCAAGCAATACTCCCAAAGCAAAAGATCTGTAAAACAGTTGGTTTGGGTTTTTTTTAATAAATGAAGACTTACATTCTGTGCTCAAGAAGGACAAAAGCAACATAGAATTTCACATTAGATAGGGAAGAAATACACATGAAACATAACAAAGCAAGAAGTGCATCTGTACTGAAAAAAATAACCAAACCAAAACTAACAACTGTTTTCACCCTCCCACCAATCCCACTCTCCAAAAGACAGAAAACCACAATCCTATTTTTCCTAGAGTAACAAGATAAAATTATTAGATTTTCCATAAAAATAAAAGGATGGGGTTTGGAATGTCTCCGTAATGTATATAGAAGCTTTGTAATGAAATGTTTAGCCTTAAACATATAGTTTATGGGAGTAATGACTGTGCTTGATATTAACATTTTTCATTGAAAGACAGTATTTTGGCTGATTTTTACTAATTTAATCTAGCTATTCTACAACCAAATCAGGATGATTACCTTGAGGTAATGATTTAGGGTTTGTTTTGCCTGGATTCTTTTTATGAAGTAGTGAATAACAAGAAGTTAGTCCAAATAAAAACAAACAAACAAAAACCAAACCCCAATAACAAAAAAAAAAAATCACACAACACCCACAATTTTAAAAGAAAATTGCAGCTGCCAATGAATTTCCTAAGAAGAACTATTAGGACATTCTTTCAAGTCAGAAGAGTTTGAAATTTAGCGAGTAGAGACTGTCTCGTACCAGAAATAAATCTCTTGACCTACTCAAAAAAAGAAAAGAACACTCAGAATTATAATAAAAGTTTAAGAATCACAAGTCATGCAATTCCCAGCAGAGTCAGTAATTGGAGAGCACTGATCAAAGACTTCATTACACCAATTACACTCTGCCTTGTGTGTCAGTCTAATTACTCAGGTGTGATCCTGCCAGCACGAGAAGCATCACTATAACAGCGAAGCACAGACCTTGCTGACAATCACATTTCTCACTGCAAGGCAGACCCAGAGCAGCTGCCCTGTGTTCCCAACACTGTCTCCATAAAAGCACATGATGGCAGGGAGTGGAAATAAATTGATAGACGAGAAGCGAGACACTTGAATGGGCTGCCCAGGGAAGTTGTGGATGCTCCATCCCTGCCAGTGTTCAAGGCCAGGTTGGACAGAGCCTTGGGTGGCATGGTTTAGTGGGAGGTGTCCCTGCCCATGGTAGGGGGGTTGGAAGAAGATGATCTTAAGGTCCTTTCCAACTCTAATTATTCTATGATTCTATGATTCTAATCTAATATTCTAAGGAATGTAAGGAATCAGAAAACAACTTAGAAAAGAGATAGGTTTGAGGACAGGACGGAGGAGGAAGACATTGAGTGATACTGGCACTCATAGTTCAGGACTGACTCAAGCTGAATCCTACCTAAAATTACCTGGTACGAACTGCAAAAAGACAATTTGTCATATGCCATTAGAGCACACCTTCCAAGTGTTCCACTATCGTAATATGACATTTCATCACTAAAAGAATTTTTTAAACATCATTTAAACTACTATGTATTTTCTTCAAACATTTATTTAATTCATTTAAAACATGTATGAGCTTGTAGTCTCATATCCATTTCTTCTAATAGCACCCCAGCTTATGCTCCATTATTTCAAAAGTAAGAAATCTCCTTTCAGATGTGCATTGAATTCTATATATTTATGACCTTATCATTGTGGTTACACTGCTAATTACACCTGAATTTTACACTTTGTTACTACATGAAAACAGTTCTACTTAGAAGCCCAAATATTACCTCACTGGAAAAATCTGAGAAGCCTAGTGTATTGGAAGCTATCCCAGAATGTTGCATATTAGTTTCAAAAAGACAAATAAAGTTCAGTTTTAAAAGCCCGTAATTTTGAAAACAAAAGTCTTCAATTCCCTAATCAGAGATTTCTGAACACATTATACATGCAAGTTTTGTTTCCCCCGCTAACCACACAGTGCACTATGTCCTTGGATTCTGTCCTCAATTTCATTCAGGATGCTCTACACAAAGCTGTACAGAGGAATGCTGGACATAATCTGAAGACAAAGCAATTTTCCTGAGAACTCTTTTTCCATAATGGTCTTCCTGGTCATGCAGCTGCGAGCTAGGATTTCAATACATTGGTTTTTAACTATATAGGGAAGCTGGGTTAATAATGGGGAAAAACATTAAATTATCCTACTCAAGTAAAATGAACAAAAAGAATTCAGAATTTTTAAAAATAATGAAGGATTTTTATTTTTTTTTCTCCTCATCCAATTTTAGAGGAAGAATTACCCAAGAAGTGGTCTTTCCACAAGACAATTCCACAGTTTAAATTTTGGATGGCTTAAATATGTTTTATCCTTAGTAGGTATCCATTACATAACTTTTCTCCACTGTCTTTAATTACCCCATTAAGCAAGTTGGTATTTGCATTTGCACTTACAGCAGCTGCACTAGAGCTGCAGGGCACAAGACTATAAAACCAAGAACAAAAATTAATAAAACATTATCTTTTGCATTTAGTAAGTTCCCTTTCTTTTTAATGGAAACATTTATATTAGCAGATACTATTTCAGTATCATAAGGTAATAAATCATGTAAACCCTGTATTATTCAAGCTGACTGAGCTGCCAGATATAAGTATCATCACTGACTAACAGCACAACTTGCCCTTAGCTTTTCTCATTTTATGATATTTCTGAGGAGTCACTTTGTATCCAAAATGTTATTCAAAACATAGAGAGTGCTGCGAATGCAAAGAATCAGAAATCATTCTTCATTCTTGTTCTAAACTTTTTCCACAGGAAATAAGTTACAAATTTATTTTACTGTGTTGTACTTCATAAACTAGTCCAGACACATTCCTGAGAAGACAAAGATTTCAATTAATTAATTAAGAAGTTTGCAAGTCATCACACATTCTTAGAAACACCTTCTGAGTTTCAAGACTTCATTTTCCAGCCCAAACAGTTTACAATACCACCATCACAGACTAGGAAAATAATTGTTACTCATTATGTCAACATGTTCTCTAAATAGTATGCATACAAAAAGAGTAAGAAACAGAGAAATAAGAAGCATCAATTTATTCATTAAGAGCCATTGCTACTGAAAAGGCAATTCCAGATTGCTGGTTGCTGCACCACTAGTGTCAGGAGTGTGGAAGATCCTTTCCATACGTAACAGGATATCATGCATTAGAAGACTGAGATCTTACGTATACACATGAAAGCAGAAAAGGACCAGGTTCAATTTTGTCCACTTCCTTGATTTCCAAAAGTCCTATTTTCATAGTTGATATTAAAATGTACTATTTATGTAAATGTATTATCCAAGAAAATCTCACTGTAATACCTTTTTAGATCTGGCTGGAACAACCCTACCAGGCTATCTGCCATCCCCATTAAGACCTTCCTCCTTTTAGTGAAAATTATTCCAACTGAGATCTTTTCTTATCATTTCTATTTTTCACTTTGGAGCAAAGATAAAGCACCTATAAAAAAATAGACAAACCTCTCTTTTAGAAGCATAAGAAGTGTATTGCAGCATGGACAAATGGTCTATACCAGGTTTGATGCCAAAATTCAGGCATTAACTCACATTTGGTAGTACTTTATATCCTAAAAGTTCCCCTCTTACCCAAAGCAGGTGGGCATATAGCAAGAAAGCTCTTAAGGGGTGTAAGATCAGTACACATATTACACTAGCTGTATACCTTTAATAATACAGTTTTCTGTGTGAGCCTTTTATGACAGGCCAGAGTATAGACCTAGAGATACACTCTTTCAAGTGTTCAAAACACTGTCCTAAACTAAATTTTACTATTACACCACTTTTAGTGAGCTGTTTGACTGCACTGTTCATGCAATTGTGAGGACAAAGGAAATGTGTGACTCAGCACAAGCAACATATTTATACACACCCACATAAAAGACAGGTTTAGTGAGGCTGCATATCCCATACATGTCACACCAATAAGAAGGAAACAAAATTATCATGCAACTTTTATAACCCTTAATCTGGCTTTCCATTTCTGTTCAATAACCGATTAAGCGGTACCAAGGAATTCAGGCACAGCTGCCAATTCCTCTCAGTTGGGGGAGAAATATTTCTTCTTTTCTTTCTGAAGAAAATAAACATTTAGTTCCCATGAAGAAGCACATGCCAGTGGTTAATTAGGGAGCATTTTACAAGAAGAACTAAAAATTGTCATCAACACAGCAGGCAAATACTGACATTTTTACGAGTACAGCCAAGCCACAGTTTAATTTCTAGTTCCAGAGCTCCTGAGGGCAGGCAGCTGCCACCCAGGCGAGCTGAGAACCTAAACACTTACTGCAAATCTCAGCTTTCTGAGACTTATTCAAACTGGCAAGAAACATTTCTCCTACATCACTTTCAAATATTTGACAGCCTGGCCATCCATTAAATGCATCTTGTAGAGATGTCCATGGATCACTATATAATTCTTCCTTCCAGCTACTGAAAAATAATGCGATGCGTAGGCAGCTGGGAGGGCTCCCAGGTCCCACAGTACCTGACAGGCAAGGGTAAAGCAGGAATAAAAGTCAGCACTGATGGGAGAAGGCCAGTAGCAGATTATACTGATTAATGGGTGGATACAAGATGCTCTCCTTCACTGAGAAGGGTTAGCTGCTGCGCAGGGATCAAACATTATTTGCGGTGAGAATTGATGCAGCCTATTGCCAAAAGACATGCCACTCAAATCTGCACAAGGGTCAACACCAACTGCCGCAGGCTCACAGGGAATAAATAACAGAAACTGGAAAAAATATAAAAATAAATTTAATATAAACAAACAACAAAAAAACGGTCATAAGCACAATAAAGCAACACAACAAAACCTCAAGATGCCCTTTCTTCTCCTTTCCCACAAATCCTACAAAATTAAAGCAAAATTCCATTTTCACTCTAAACTTGAAGTTCTAATGCTAGGTGTGGCAGATGTGAATCAGTAATCTGTTTTCCTGAAGGGGAAAACAGACCCACAACCACTGCGGTGGGTATAGACATATACATTCAATTATAAGGATAATTAGGAGAGGATGAAAGACAGATTAGGTCCTCCCTCTAGAATACAGAGGAGCCAAGACCAAGGAAGAGGTGTTCAGGGGTTAATTACCATCTGGAACCCAAACGCTTTCTTTTTAACAGTTCAAAATGTGAATCTAAGTGACATAATTTTAACCAAACACTGACACACATGTACTGAGAGAAATGTCCAGCTATAGCAGTCAGTTTGAAACTTTTCTATGGGCATCTGTGACACTATTTCCTTTCAATTACACATCGCCACCCATCCGCAGGATAAAACCAAACAAAAAACCTTCCAGTTTTAAAGACCAAATATTTAGCATAACCGCATTCAAACAGTCTCATAAACTTGGTACTGCTCAAACTCTATTTAAGACATTGTGCTCTGCAGCACAATGAAAAAATGAAATCTGGTTTCATAACCCAGGAAACTGTACATGTTGTAACCACTGTAAAACATGTCCAATTCATTTTCAGAATAAAGGTCACCTTCAGCAAACACTGCTTTATCTTTTAAATAAGACTACAGTGTTTAGCTACACTAGTATGTCCTTAGTTCAAACAGCCAAAAATGCCTAAGAGCCAGCCACCATGCAGACACAGTGTTGGTCAGAGCTGGGAGCAGTGAATGAGTCCCGGGGCGGCTGGGTGCCTCCCAGCCCTCTCTCCTTGCATTCTGTTCATTGTAAGGGGCCAGCTGAGGGCAGACGCATCAGTGAAAGATCCAGAATTTTATCTCAGTAACCAAAAGTTAATGGTTTGGTTCTGAGATTTCTGAGGTTCTGTTTCCGTTCTGAGGTTTTTTTTAAACTCACATTTACATTTGCCAAATGTTCAGATGATGTTTTCAAGCTCCACGTGTCCATCAAGATGACATTTTTATGAAGTTTTAGCTAAATCAGCCAATTAGGCTCAGGAAAAATTCACTGCTACTGTAATTTCAGACACACACTGAATATTCAATTTTGTAACCTTACTGTCATTTTAACCTATATCCAAGAACATCTACTCAACATGCAGAAAATCTAATTAGGTAACGCAAAATGAGTTATTGGAGAACTTAAGGAGAAAGATTTTTCTAACCACCACAACAGTTATGCATAAGAAAAAAAAAAACGAAAAACAAAACAAAACAAAACAATAAACCCAAAAACTAAACCCATTCTTGCATTTATTCAGCTGGTAAAGTTTTGGCTTTATACTCCATACGCAGTTACATTGCCTGGGATTGTGTAAAACAGCAACACTGCTTATTCAGCATAGTTCTTTTAACACATTTATCACCATGTCTTCTCTCCTAGTAAGTTGAGCTGGTAGTATGGACTAATCGAAATGTCTTTGAACACGCATTAATACTGTCCAGTTAATCATCTATTGGGTTTAGAACCAATGTCAAGCTCAATTTATGTTCTCCATGTTCTACTGGCATAAATCTTTAAAACTATTTCTTTTTTAACACTGAAAAGGTAAAAATAAATGGTTCCTCTTAATATTAAAAGATTTCTGGGGTAAGGGAGAGAAACAGCCTACACTCACTTGCTGAAACCATTAACTGCTTTCATTAATGACCAAGGAAAAAATTGATAGAACCAGAATAAATAATCCGGAGTTTAGTGTTTCAAAATGCAAACATTTAACAGAAACATTACGTTACTCTATTAAAAAAGCTAAACTTTAAAGTTAGAAATATAAACATACACATTTCACTATAACATTATCCTGAAAACAGCATCTTTTAAGAAGTGATATGGAAAAGAAGGAGATGTAAACTTCTGTCTTTTCCCAGTCCATGGCTGAACTTGGAATTACTAACACAGATGGTAAAGAATATGAAACAGCTGAGGTCCTCCGGGTTTGATATTCACCTGCTTCTTCGGCACCACCACACTCTTACTGCCTCAATAAATATCTGCCAGAATCAGTAAAATGATATCCCTCTGCTGCTACTATTATTTTGTTCAACCTGGATATCATGAACAAGAATGTAATTATGATAACGAACCGATTACTTTTATACAATATAGCAATCAAAAAGACTCCCTACTACTCCCTCCCTTTGCTCACGAGAATACCTGAACATTCTGGTTTTATTTCATCATCAATTAGTCACATGAAATTGTTAACATTAACATCCTACTTAGTGTTTATTTATTATTTCTAAAATAAAAATAAATAAAAAATGGAAAACAGTTAAGTTTTAGAATATTCATAAGAGCATACAAGATGTATGATTTAGGTAGGACAACAAACAAGTATTTTATTGTTTGCAATATTGTACAGGATTTACTGCTATGAATTTTGAATGGTCGCCCATCTGTCTATCAGGACAACTAACCGTCAATAATGCAACAGCTACACTATCAGATGCACTACATATTTTACATAGTTTATATAAAAACAGCATTAAGGATGGTTTAGAGAATTTAATTGTGGGTTAGTAGCTTGCATACAATCCAGCCATACCTGCCTTCCAAGGGACTTTTTGTCTCATAATTCTTGTAGCTAATAGTGCCTAGAGACAGTTTTCATTACTCAGACATATTTATAACTGAAACAAAAACATAGACCTGAAACTATTCAAATCTAATTTAGACACACTGTAGTTTACAGTTATCCATATAAGAATCATGTCTGCTTTCTTACTCTATTTGTAAGACTCTTCCATGCAGATTGTAGCTCTATCTATAAATCGTGTCTCAGTTATGCAAAAAATAATTGCTATTGACTTCAAATTTTCTGTAAGTATCAAAGACTTGATAGGTAAGAGACAACTTACTATTCCACACAGAATTCCTCCATGTCTAAAAAGTCGTAAGTAGTAGAAACTAAACATACCTTTCTGCCACAGTAAACATTCATTCTCCACTGGTAGTGAGGGACTTCACAGCTGCCATGATCAACAGCATGCTAAAGCAACACCACAGGGACAGGTAACTTCTGTGCAGTGAACTTCGAAAAAACCTATAAGTAAGCAGATGAAAAGTCAGAAGGCAAAAATTAAACTAATTACTCATGAGTCCCTTTGATGGAGCAATCCCAGGCACAGCTACAGGTTGGGCAGAGAAGAGATTCAGAGCAGCCCTGCACAGAAGGACTTGGGGGTGTTGGTCAATAAGAAACTTAACATGAGCCGGCTTCAGTGTGCGCTTGCAGCCCAGAAAGCCAACCATATCCTGGGCTGCATCAAAAGGAGCGTGACCAGCAGGTCAAAGGAGGTGATCC